>JBBPBX010046110.1:0-19885 GCA_038048925.1 Garcialebias charrua | reverse complement strand
CAGCGACCACTTTGTTACAGGTAAGGGTCGTATCGTTTAAATCATATTTTCAGATATTTTATTGGACAGTAACTAGAAAGACAGGTAAGATATGTTATGCCCTAGCTTGTGTAGTGGTTCAACACTTGGTTGTTCCCAGAAAAAATCCGATTAGAATGCTAATGTTGTTAGCGGTTAGCTTAGTGCTAGGAAAGGCATTTACGTGTTTTACTTTAAAGTGGTGTCTTATATTTAGGTTGTCCGAGTGCAGCAGGTGATGTACATTCCCAAGACTGGGCCCCCACTGTTAACCTGGGGTACCAAAGAAGTAACGAGTGGCCACAAACAGAAGCATCCCTCCGGCGCAGGGAAAGAGCTAAGGCCTGGAAGCTTCTCTGCACTGAGGAGGCCAACAGTCTGGAAGATGAGCTCTGTGAAGAAAGCTTACCAGCCCCTGAAAACGAACGATTCAAAGGTAAAATAATAATAAATAAAAATACTATTTATTTATTTATAGAATTTCTGAACGTAATTTTTAATAATTAAATATTTGCAGATGCAGAATGCCAGACGGATCTAAGCATGGTTGACCTCACAAAGCTGGAGGATGCAGTGAAAGGCTACACAACTGAGATCTGCGACCTTAAGGAAAAAGTCTCAGTGACTAAATTTACTCCTGAAACCTTCCAGAACAACGATAAAACAAAGTTTTATACGGGACTGCCCAACTTTTTAGTTTTGATGCAAATTTTTCAGCTCTGTGAACCTTATACATCAGCATGTCATCACTGTCAGCACTCTCCAAATTTGAGCAATTTATTATGATACTTATGCATCTCAGATTACATCTGCAGCTTCAAGACCTTGCCTATAGATTTAATGTGTCAAAAGCCACTGTGTCTCGAATTTGTTTTAGAACGATTCATGTTCTCCATGAAAGATTACAATTCTTAATAGAGTGGCCTGAGCGACAAGTAATTCAATCAACTATATTTATATAAATATTTTAAGTTTAAATGATTATACATGTATTTATCATTTAAAGTAAATCAAAAGTAAATTAAATCACTAATACTGTTACAGACCATATTTGTACATGTTAATTGTTCATGAAGACAAAAAAAAAATTTACCCAATAAGGTTGAATATTTTTAATTTATTCAATGAACTCCATAACCAATCTTTGTGAATATTGGTCAGTTAAAATGACATGAGTTTTGCTATTGAAATAAAAACATTTTTCTGAAGTAGACTCATTTTGCAACATTTGTGACATATGACATTTGTATGTGCTGTTATTTAACATATTAGAACACCTTTGAAATTCACAAGCTAATCTCATATTGATTTAAATATATCATTTGATTTAACATACTTAACTTTTCAATTAAGATTATTGTAAATAAAAAACAGCTGTCATGACATGTAACAACATCACATGACCCTTCTGCAGAGTGCTTGCTACAGGTGTAGCTGAAACATGTTATGGTAGTGACAAATGTTTTTGGGGAAAAAAAGAGCAACTGTTTAAATTTGTATAAACTTTTCAAACTCCTTTCATCAACTACTCCAAATAACATTCTTGATTCTTAGATTGGTTAGTCACGTGTGGATTTCTGTCCCAGGATTTCAGGTAGGATGCAATGTGTAAAATAGTGCTGAATTTTGGGAACTGCTGTTTCCCACAGCTGGTCATCTGGCAGAATTCTTTCCACATAAATATCATTTTCACTCCATACTACAAAATCACAATATTGTACATCCACAATGTGAATCTGATCCTGGAGCTGATGGTAATAAGGATGGTTCCTATCCAGTTGTACAGAATCTCCAACCTTGACGAGACGACGAGACAAAAACCAGGCTGTCCAGCACACATCCTCAGACCGACTTCATGCTGTTTGCTCTGTGGGCACTGAAGGACAAGACAATGAAACTTAGACATAAAAAATAAATACGGTAGTCTCCAAAACATTTCAATATGATACTTTTTTAAAGATTGTGTTTCACTCATTTCACTATCCAACACCAATGTTAGAAAATGAGACTATATTTATGTCTCTGTCAACCAGGTGTGTTCCACAGGTAAGAATGTATTAATCTGGACTAAGTTTTAAAAGGTGATGGAAAGGTCACACATTTTTTAACTGGAAACAAGGCAACATCCCACAAACTGCAAGACCATCCCCAAAACTACGGCTACATGCTGTGAAATATGCAAACAACAAAGATTTGAGTAAAAAATTATAGTTGTAACATTCATACTGTGAGGTGCGCAAAGTCTGCAGTGCAGTACCCTAATGCATGCTCAATAATCCAGGTAGAAAAATCTAAAAAAGCTAAGTCTGCAGTGCAGTAGTCCAAACCTTTTGAGAAATAAATTTTACCTTGATTTCACACACCCTGGCTCCATGACAGTCACATGAAACGACTCCATCTGGTGAGGCTCCCATGTATGGCCACCTTGAGTTTAACCAGCTAGTATCTGAAGTTACAAAGAAGATACGATCACCTTGATGATACTGTATTATCAAAACAAAAAAAATCATAATATTTTCAGTACATTAACTTACCTTTTTAATGGAGTTACTGTAGATCTCTGACCTACAGTGTAGAAATGCATATGACTCAACGTTAACACATACAACTCCAGCACGAATTTGGCTTTACAGAAGCTAAATATATTATTTTTAAGTAGATCCACGCACATAGAAATAACAGGGGGCTAACTAAACTTGTTGTTAGCATTAGCGATAGCGTAGTTAGCATAGGCTAATTACTAAATAAATAATACATCTCACTACTCACCCGGGCAGAAACAAGTCGACAACCATTTAAAGCTTCTTTTGATCCTAAATGGTTAACCCAAAACTCGTCCTCGCCAGTTTATTTAGGGCTTTGGCATACTTGCTGTAATCCATTCTGCTGTGTTTTGAACTGGGGAAAATCACTTCCTGCCCCGCATCTGAATTTCGCGCCACTTCCGGGTCACGTGATTGCAACCCAGCAATATATAATTATATATATATATATATATATATAATTATATATATATATATATATATATATACATATATACATATATACATATATACATACATACATACATACATACATACATACATACATACATACATACATACATACATACATACATACATACATACATACATACATACATACATACATACATACATACATACATACATACATACATACATACATACATACATACATACATACATACATACATACATACATACATACATACATACATACATACATACATACATACATACATACATACATACATACATACATACATACATACATACATACATACATACATACATACATACATACATACATACATACATACATACATACATACATACATACATACATACATACATACATACATACATACATACATACATACATACATACATACATACATACATACATACATACATACATACATACATACATACATACATACATACATACATACATACATACATACATACATACATACATACATACATACATACATACATACATACATACATACATACATACATACATACATACATACATACATACATACATACATACATACATACATACATACATACATACATACATACATACATACATACATACATACATACATACATACATACATACATACATACATACATACATACATACATACATACATACATACATACATACATACATACATACATACATACATACATACATACATACATACATACATACATACATACATACATACATACATACATACATACATACATACATACATACATACATACATACATACATACATACATACATACATACATACATACATACATACATACATACATACATACATACATACATACATACATACATACATACATACATACATACATACATACATACATACATACATACATACATACATACATACATACATACATACATACATACATACATACATACATACATACATACATACATACATACATACATACATACATACATACATACATACATACATACATACATACATACATACATACATACATACATACATACATACATACATACATACATACATACATACATACATACATACATACATACATACATACATACATACATACATACATACATACATACATACATACATACATACATACATACATACATACATACATACATACATACATACATACATACATACATACATACATACATACATACATACATACATACATACATACATACATACATACATACATACATACATACATACATACATACATACATACATACATACATACATACATACATACATACATACATACATACATACATACATACATACATACATACATACATACATACATACATACATACATACATACATACATACATACATACATACATACATACATACATACATACATACATACATACATACATACATACATACATACATACATACATACATACATACATACATACATACATACATACATACATACATACATACATACATACATACATACATACATACATACATACATACATACATACATACATACATACATACATACATACATACATACATACATACATACATACATACATACATACATACATACATACATACATACATACATACATACATACATACATACATACATACATACATACATACATACATACATACATACATACATACATACATACATACATACATACATACATACATACATACATACATACATACATACATACATACATACATACATACATACATACATACATACATACATACATACATACATACATACATATGTATAGGAAGGGCATCTGGTGCAAAATCATTTGCCAAATCTTTGTGCGAGTTAGTTCACTGTGGAGATCCCTGAAGAAGGGAGCAGGCAAAAGAAGTAGAAAAAAATTATGAAAAAACATCCATTTATTTTTAAATAATTTGTTTGAACCTCGGAAATAAACTTGATTGCTTAGGGTTTTTCTTTCTTTCTGTTCTGGTTCTTGGGAACAGAGTTGTTTGTAAAACCACAATTCAGAACCAGTTTGAAGGGACGTTCTACCTCAATTCAGGGAATTAGATTATGGAATGGCTTGGAGAATGTAGTTAAAAATGCCAAGTCAATGTTTACATTTAAAAAAATGATCAAAACAAATGTGTTAAAAAAATATATGTGAAATAACGTAATGTGTATTGTATTAGTTAGAAAATTAGAAAGAGTTAGTCATTTTGTACTGTTGGTTGAAGAATATTATTGTTTAACCTGATTGTTGGAAAAAGTTGGTTGAAGATTATTATTGTTTACATGGTTTGACTACTGTTGTTTAATCTGATTGTTGGAGATAAGGGGCAGATATAATAAGATTTATTCTTCTTTCTGCCACCTTTCATTTTTTTACATTTTGTACACTATCATTATGAGATTGCCTTGTATTGTTTCTTTTGTAAAAAAATGAACAAATTTAATAAACATAAACATAAACATAAACAATGACAAAAACAGCTTTACTGTATGTTGTAAAACTGATGCCACAATAAAGAAAAATATTTAGTTTACACTTCACACTTGTAACATCACATTTAGATTTTTAACTTGTTTATAATGTTGTTGACAAAAAATAAGATAAAAAAAACAGATGCATTTTTTAATAACAGACCATTAATTGGCATTTCCATCCACATTTACTTTAATGACTTGCAGACTGCAGCAAACGTACCAGCAGATTACTGATGCTCAGAGGAGAATGAAACTTGAATTATGTTACGGGCGTGCTGCTTGTTGCTACACGTCTGAATAGCTGAGGAGACAGCACATTCACGAGGAATGTTTTCAAAGTGTAACCTCTCTGGGTGAATCTACGTCACAGATGCACAGTCCAGCTCAGTTTACGCAGAAAACACAAAGATCTTATTTCACAGATGGCCGGGGGGGAAACTCAGATTATCTGGTTTCAGTCTGCAGACAACAAATGTTTAAAAGTCTCATTATTTATATGCATTTACTTTTTTTTTTTTTATTCCTCTGCTTTTAGGATGGAGTAGTTCTGAAAAGGTTGGGATGAGCTTAAACATTATAATAATTAATTATAATATTATAGATAATTATTGTTTGAATTGTTTTGAAAAGGGGCAGATATAAGATTTTTTCTTCTTTCTGCCGCCATTCATTTTATATTTTATTTTATATTTTTATGCAATGCATGTGTTGATGTATTTATTTTTATAAAATGAAATAAATAAAAAATAAAATAATAAAAAAATAAAAAAACACTTTCAGTAGGGACATGTTGCCCCATACTAATATATATATATATATATATATATATATATATATATATATATATATATATTATATATATATATATATATATATATATATATATATACAGGTAGTCCCCGACTTACGAGCGAGTTCCGTTCCTGCGAGTTGCTCGTAACACGAAAATTCGTAAGTTGGAACACGAAGCACGTGTTCTCGTAAGTCCGGATTTTCGCTCGTAAGTTGGAACATTTATGCTAGCGCTACTACGAACACTCGTTTTTCATCAAAAACGTTCATATTAGTTCATAAACATGGTCGGAAACGTGTTTCCAAACGGTTAGCTAACACACTTTCATCTAAAAACACAAAAAAGTGCTGTATTTTTTACAAATTTACTTCTCTTTCGCCAGCTCGTAAGTCCGGGACGCTCGTAGGTCAGAGCGCTCGTAAGTCGGGGACTACCTGTATATATATATATATATATATATATATATATATATATATATATATATATATATATATATATATATATATACATATATATATATATATATATATACATATATATATATATATTTATTTTTATTTTTATTTTTTTTGCTGCTCCCTTCTTCAGCAAACTACGCTAACTTGCAAGAAGGCTCTGTAACTCTTTTTATGCCGGATGTCCTTCCTGACACATCCACAGAGAGCCTAGAGTGGGGCAAATGACGGTGGAGGCAGGTGTGGGTGCTTCACCTTTCCAGTGTTGTAGCCAAGACCACCTTAGACCAAGACCAGAGTGTACCAAGACCGAGACAAGACCAAGACTTTTAGGGTCCAACACCAAGTCGAGACCAAGACCTCAAGTCTTGGAGCTCAATCTTTTCACAGATTATCTGTTTTATACTTTAACTGTCACAACATAGTGACAGATTTAAGAAATATGTAATAAATAAAAAAACACATATAACTTTTGTAAAAATATTTTTTATAAAAGTTACATACTGCAACTTTAAGTTTGCTTTTGCATGTAAGTAAACTTTTATAAATGTTCAAAGCTACATGACAAATAAATCAGACATTCAGTTTGCACAATAATTTTCATGTCATGTGACCCACTGACACAAAACTTGTGTTGAACTGCTCTACTAGACCTGACAGATGAGACACCCTCATTTATTTATCATTTGAAAGCATTTTCTAATTTTAAATGATTTATTTGTTCAAAAATCATGGTTTTCGCTCAATAACTAATTATAAAATGCTTTAAAATGAGAAATAAATGATGCTGTCTTGTGTGTCAGATCTATTAGAGTATGTTAACATTAGCTTTGTGTCAGTGGGTCAAATGATGTAAAATATATTAATTTTTGTTTCTGAAGCATGCTTGGTTCGGTAATTTGTTGACGGTCCCTAATAAGTGAACCATTACGTCTCGGAGGAGGGTCAGACTGAGCAGCTGACTGAAATCAGACTGTCTGCTTCGGATCGAACGAGAGGAACACACCGCTGAAGCACGGAGCTCGAATGTCCAACGTAAAATTAACTTCACCACTGTAGAGAAACTAAGCCCCAACAGAGCACAAACAGTTCAGAAACAATTTGAAATAAGAGAAAAAAGCTATTTAACTGATTAAATCATGTTTTAGACTGATTATTGCTAATCTATTCTGTCCCAAAGTGCAGCCATGACTGGTTCTGAATGAGGCTTTACAGCAGACAGATGCCCTTTTAGTGGTACGCAGTACTGGACCGTACCAGCTTACTTTCAGCCCTGGTTGCAACGTTACCTTCTGTTGTCTGTATTGTATGTGAGTGAAAGGGGTGGGTGTGACAGCAGTAACACAAACATGTATTTACAGCAATGAGTCACATTATCCCTTAGACTTAAACCAGTACGTTTTGCATCCAATAAAAACAAAGATGTTGACAAACAAACTGGACAATATGATATTTCCACAGTTGTGGTCTTGACTGGTCTTGAAACAAAATCCCGAGTCCTCAATGTCCGAGACCGCGACAAGACCAAGACCAAATGCGGTCGAGTCCAAGATAAGACCAAGACCATCAAAAAGTGGTCTTGAATCAAGACCAAGACCAGTTTCGAGTACTACAACTCTACACCTTTCCCACCCACATTTTGATGTTGGTCTGGGGAGATGAACCGGCATCCTTCCAGTCACAGGCCGACCTTCTCTAACCTCTGTGCCACCACTTCCCCACGTTGCCCCAACCTGAAACTCCTAATCTATAGCCAAAGCAGAACCGGCGTTTCAGATGAAACGATAAAACAAAACAAGAAGTCCTGGAGCCTTTGAGCAAGGCACCTTTTGGTTTTAAAGGCTGGCTCGTTGCTCCAACCAACTCATTGGGTTTCACTCGGTTCAGCTCTGAAGTGACTCTGCAGAGAGAGTGATGCGCACCTTGGATTTACTCTCAACCAAGATTATGTTAATCTGCTCTAATCCCCCAACAGACAGTCGGACAGGCAGCACGAGAACAGGGAGCGAAAGCACGGGCTTCAAATGATGCTGCAGGGTTGGCGAGGAGCCACAAAACAAAGAACTATCCACTTGTTTTTATATATTTTATATCAAATGAAGGTTCAAAACAGTGCCATGGATTATGTGATTCCAAATCAGCTACAATCCGCTCAAACTCTAAAGATGAAAGGATTGCGTGACCCATTTCTCCAGTCTCTCTGGAGCAGCTTGAACAGTCTCTCAGAATGATAATGTTAATGTGCTATCATCATCATCATTTCATTGGAGCCTCCCAGCCCCAGGAGCTGCACACATCAAAGCATCCTGCTGCAGAATCAAACCATGCCGCCATGGCAGCGGCTGCACTCCCAACATGCAGATAGGAGCATTAAAATGCAAGTCAGATGCATGCAGGAAGTAGGGCAGCAGAGAGGAGCTGCAGTTTATTTTACTTCCAACTACAAGTTTAGTTTTGTGCCTCGAGTGCGTTTGATTTGCTGCATCTGAATAAATCGTCCCAGTTTGCTGCACAGACCGACGTTAAAATGAAGTGAACCAACTTCATGTTGCTCCGATTACTCTGGTGAAAAAGGATGACTTCTTCTTAAATCATGGGTTTGTTCTGAAAAGCTGAATTTAGTTTTATCACACCTGGACTTGTATCGTGCCAGACCTGGGGAATGAAGAAATCACTTAAATAAAGCGGTCATCCACAAATAGAGGAAACAGAACCTTCTCTGGAGCGTCTGACCAAAACTACTTCAAAAAGTCATAGGTCCCAAAAAACTCTCGAATGGCCTTTTTTGAAGTGGCTCAACACGGCTCGGGTTCAGGCTTTCCATTGACTGATCCAACCTGCTTCCAGCTAAGTTCTTATGGTGCATTCACACCTAACAGCGTTTCAACGGCAGGAGTGTCCAGCTTACATGCAAAGTCAATGGGGGACGCGCTTCCAGCCGCGTCTTGGCGTCCCGTCACGTGCGTGTTGAGCGTGATGGAAAGCGTTTTTCCGTGCACGTGAACCCGCGTCAGCCTCCAAAGCACACGTTGATTTAGCTGAAGATTTCGCGGTTCAAACATTCAAACGCCGTTCAACTCTCCCTGATTGGTTGATCAGGGAGAGTCGGGGGGAGAAGAGAGGGGGTCAGGGGGAGAGTCCCTATGTGACGCGGAAACGATTGCGCAACTATGTGACGTATTGTTTGTGGGACACAGAAAAAACCCGCGGAGTCATGGACTATGGAAGAGAAACTCATTGTAGCTGTGTGTTCGCGACAAGTCCTTCACGACCAGTCAAGTCTGCTCTACAGAGACAGAAATAATAATAATAATAATTAATTCAATTTATAACGCACTTTTCATTACTGAAAATCTCAAAGTGCTACACATATATTGAATGCTACACACATTCATAAACCGGTGGCGGCAGACTACCATGCAAGGTGCTTTCCAGTCCTACCGGGAGCAACTCAGGGTTAAGTGTCTTGCCCAAGGACACAACGACACATGGTGCGGGTCCCGGGAGTCGAACCGCCAACTTTCCGATCGGGAGACGACTGCCCTTACCATTACACCACGGCCGCCACAGAAATAAAAAGCTCCTCGCCTGGCGGAGTGCAGTGAGGACTCGGTATACCGGTAAGCTCCTCCCACACACCCCGCCGCCACAGCTTCGCGTTCTGGTCTGGACACCACTGTGGGTCCAGTGCGTCCACTTGCGTGCGTGACGAACTTTTTTGAAGTTGAAACGCTGTTAGGTGTGGACGTACCATTATATGCTAACTCCGGACAGCTGGACCGCCCGTTGAAATACAGGGGACCTTATTGTTTTGAGCGGAGGTTTAGGAGGCAGACAGGCTACAGCTGAGCAACAAGCTTTTTTTTTGCTGTGGACCGCGTGAAGCTGCAGGAGCTCGGAGGTGCACGAGCTAACATGCTAACAGACGGAGGAAGAATTGACCAGCTCCCAGTAAGAAATTAACTTTTTTCCCTTCATTATGGCTCCAAATATATGTGTTTTTTGATAAATATGTAGGGTAATGTGTTAAGTGCTTGGTAAAATTACAGTACTGTACGTATGAGGTGCCGTTTGGATGGATGAGGTGCCGTTTGGACGTCTTTTCCGACAATTTCCGTGTTACGAACGGGCGTAGGAACGGAACTGCGTCGTAACTCGGGGACTACCTGTATTTTATTGGTGGTAAATTTACGGCAGTCGTGCTATGAGCATCGTCCACACATCAAGGCGGCACAAGAAACCACGTAGAACCAAGACGTACCAGACAATGGAAAAACATTAAGGTTCGCGATTCAACAATAAGAAAAGGATAAAACACAAAAATGGTGTCCATGGGAGTTTAGGCCCAAACCACTTTGATGATCCCCAAGACTTTTGGAAAATATTCTGTGGACTAGTGAGAAGATGATTGTCCCATTACAGCTGGTGTGAAACAAACAGTGGCAGTGTGGTGGTCCGGGACTGCTTCAGGACTGGACGACTTCTTGTAATCAATGGAACCATGGATTCTGCTCTCTACCAGAACATCCGGAAGGTCAACAGGCTGTCGGTTTGTCAGCGTGAGCTCAAGCTCGCTTGTGTTCTGCAGCAGGACGAGGATCCCTGATCCGAGGTTAGCACAAGTCATTACGTTGAAGAGGCTGTTACTTTTCCACTCTGGGACAAATGAATCTCTTTATGAACTAAATCGCTTGCGTTTGTTCTGGTTATCGTTGCTGAAACTTGAGACAGAATCTGTCGCCCACATCCCTGAATAAAAAACATCTCAGTCGAGCTGAAAAGTCTGGAGTTGTTTTATTAAATGCATCTCAGTTGGATAAGTAACAAAGAGACTGACGTCTAAACAAACAGTACTGTGGTCGTCCAACAATCAAAGAACAGAAACATTTTCTCTGGATATCATTTACACTGTACAACTCCTTTCATTATATTGATTTATGATTATGAGGAATACAATGTATATTTATTAATCTATTATAAAGTTACTAATCAAATGATATAGATATAAATAGCCAACTTTTAATATATTTCTATTTGTTATATACAGTATGTGAACTGTAATACTTGATGCTGAGCTGTGGAAGAATCAGCTTTCGACACGAGTGCGCGTCAGGCCGCTGCATTGCATTCTGGTCTACTGAGTCTTCTTCACCTCTGGACCCCTTATGTTGGTTCAAAACTTATAATCAGTTTTGTGTGGGTGGGTGGGGGGTCACATTATTTGAACAGAAAGCATAATCAAGCACCAGAATGGCTCCATGGGTCACAAGACAAGAGCCCAACATTTCACAAGTTTCCCCTGAGACATCTCCAAAGTATACATCCAGAAATCGGGAAAACTGGGATTATTTTAAGCTGAGAAGTGAGGACAGTTAGCAAGTGGTATACAAGGAGGCGTGGCTGTGTAGTAAAGACCATCAAAGCAGGTTTAATATGAAAACAAGCTAAATTTAAAGAGCTTCGGTTCCTGATACGACTGGTTTAAAGGCTGCACGTTAAAGCTGCAAACGTAGAAGAGTGGCTATAAAAGGGACCAACTTCCTGCGAAGCAACTCAAATTTCAAACATGACAAGTCAAAAATACGCCCGACAGCTGCTTCGTCAATAACTTGTAAAGAACTCGGACCGAGCGGTAAAAACCACTCTCGGCTTTTAATAGAACGGAAACCTTTATAATCCGAGCCGTTAATCTGCCAATTCTGGGAATTTGAGACAGCGACCACGCAGCACCAATTAATTGTTTAGTAACAATTAATCTATGAAACAAGCATGTACCGGTAATCCACTCCAAGACAGGGATTAAAAGGTTTACGTCTTAAACTCTACATGCAGCAGCTTTGGGAACCAGATACAAGTCAAAGCACATGACCGACGCTTTGGTTCTTTAAACAGGAAGGTTTACAAAGGCACCAACTGTGTGGTATAAATCCTGAAGTCAATTGTTGGTTCCATCATTGTGGGTGATGGAAATTAGTTTCCTGATCTTGTTTAAGAAAATGGCAACTAATCCAATCTGTAAAACAAGTATTTTGGTCAACTATGCTAAGCCATGCTGCCTGAATGTTTCCCCTGAACGTTATACTCATTTTAATCAACCCCTCCTCACGTTGTGAGTCAGTGAAGGCAGCATTGCACTGGTCTACAATGGTTGGTGAACAGTCTGGAAATTGTTCCCAATTTCCTTTCTGGAGCCGTGGTTGTTGTAGCTCTTGAATGAAAGAGGGCAACTGAAAATTTTCCAATGTTCTTGCAAAACAAAGTTAATATTGAGACACCAACTACAGTAGTCTCCAACATCAATCTTCTTTGGTGAAGTAATTGTTTCCCAGTTGGTTGCTCGACTTTCACAGTAGCTCCAGGAACAGGCGAAAGAGCTAGGGTCATAAAACAGCCCAGCTGCAGGTTGTCCAATCCGGTGATTCCTAACCCTGGTCCCTGAGGAACACCATCCTGCACATTTCAGTGGTTTCTCTGCTCCGACACACCTGATTCAGTGGTTTAATTGCTTCGTTCTGCAGAAGCCCGTTACTCACTCATTCATTCAAACCAGGTGTCAAAGCAGGGAAACAACTATGCTGAATGGTGTTCCTCAAGGACCACTGTTTGGAACCACTGGATTCTCAATGAGCTCAGTGTAAACTTTTTTTTTAGCTACCAGCAACTAAAATTGATTTAACAGAATGTTTCTTTTACAATTTGAAGCTTTGAAAAATGGTGCTTTTGAACTTAAAAACACAAAGTTGCAAAATTACAATTAAAGACCAACAAAAGGAAAGTTGTGTGTTGCTGGATTTACACATGGCACGTTATTACAGCTCCAACTTATGGTAAACTCCAACTTATGGTAATTTTGTGTAGTCCAATAAATAGAATACTGTATTGAGGCTCTTATACCAGTTTTACAAACATTTTCATAACGATGAGTACATTTTAAATGCAGTTTCACATCAAAGAACAATCGTGTCAGCTAGCTGAAAGCGTGAAGGACATTTCGCGTGAACTGTGTGAAATTCAGCGGCTGTAGAATAACGTTTGAAGACATTCTTCAGATTTCATTCATTAACTTCAGCACCTTTAACCAAATGATACCGAGTGCTGCACATCCATCAACAAACAGATGTGAAGTAAACAATCTCGGGTAAATAAAAACAAATCATTCTGACGTGTCTATGTTGAGATCAGCACATTCAAATATGAGACAAACTGCCACAGACGTTGAAACACCTGAAATAAGGCTGGTTCATGTGATTTATCACTAACGATACTCGTGCCATTTTCTTTCACCATTACAGGTTTCCAAACCAGAAATACTTTAACCAGGACTCGTCGTTACATAAAGTCTTTGCTGCTACAGATTAAGATATGTTGAAAGTTACAGCAGGGAACGCCCCTTCTGTGGTGCACCTAGTTTCTAGAAGAGACCAGGTGTCCCTGTGTACTGTCACCGAGACTTGAAGCCAGCAGGACCCGGCTTACAGAAGCTACCATGTTGGATTTTTGGACCAGAGTCCGAGCGCTTGCAACGCGGGGCTTCAAGTCTAGCCTTCTCCCTCACACACAATCATGGTGCCGCAGGAGCATTCTTTGAAGCATAAAATAACGGATTACAGCTGAACACGTTGGAAAGTGAATACTTGAGAATCCAGCAGCAAGGTAAGAACTACGTAAACCAACAAGACCCAGTGTTTCCCCTACAGTTATACAAGCAGGGCGCCCCGCCCGTCAACAGAACAAAACGTCCTGCGCCCGTCGCTAACTGCCAGAAGTGCTAAGCTAGCAGTGCGCAATACAGACGCGCTAGCTAAAAAGCTAGGTAGTGCTCAGTTTCCCTCACACCGAGACCCCCCCCCCCAACTGCCAGAACAGACATAGCACTAAGCTAGCTGTGCACAATATAGATGTGCTAGCTAAAAAGCTAGGTAGCACTCAGTTTCCCTCACGCTGAGCCATCTACCCCACCTCAACAGCTGGAAATGACATAGCGCTAAGCTAGCTGCACACAATACAGACACGCTAGCTAAAAAGCTAGGTAGCGCTCAGTTTCCCTCACACTGAACCATCTACCCCCCTCAACAACTGCTGGAAATGACATAGCGCTAAGCTAGCTGCACACAATACAGACACGCTAGCTAAAAAGCTAGGTAGCGCTCAGTTTCCCTCATGCTGAGCCGTCTCCCCATTCCACAGCTGCCGAAACCGACATAGCACTAAGCTAGCTGTGCACAATATAGATGTGCTAGCTAAAAAGCTAGGTAGCACTCAGTTTCCCTCACACTGAACCATCTACCCCACTCAACAACTGTTGGAAATGACATAGCGCTAAGCTAGCTGCACACAATAGACACGCTAGCTAAAAAGCTAGGTAGCGCTCAGTTTCCCTCACACTGAACCATCTACCCCCTCAACAACTGCTGGAAATTACATAACGCTAAGCTAGCTACACACAATACAGACACGCTAGCTAAAAAGCTAGGTAGCGCTCAGTTTCCCTCACACTGAACCATCTACTGTACTCCCTCAACAACTGCTGGAAATGACATAACGCTAAGCTAGCTACACACAATACAGACACGCTAGCTAAAAAGCTAGGTAGCGCGCAGTTTCCCTCATGCTGAGCCGTCTCCCCATTCCACAACTGCCGAAACTGACGTAGCGTTAAGCTAGCTGCGCACAATACAGATGTGCTAGCTAAAAAGCTAGGTAGCGTTTGGTTTCCCTAACGCTGAGCCGTCTCCACACCCACCCCACAAACAGCGCGCAACACAAACGTGTCTCCGTCTACAGCCCCCACCCTGGTTGATAAAAATCATGGAAGACATGAACGCGAGCGCCCTGTCAAGGCAAGTAAACGAGAGGAAACACTGAGACCTGATGAACTCTATCTGTTGTGTTGTTTTCAGTTTTTTAAATCAAGGTTAATGACCCTTTGGGGACAGGTAGGGCTTCAAACTTATACAGGACCCAGCCTATGGGGAAGCTGGTCCCCTTCAGCCAAAGGTCTAGGCATATCTTAAATTATTGTTAGACCCATTAGAGAGCATCGTCCTAAGACGAGATCTGTTAGGACCTGGATGGAGGACGCATCCAAGTAAAAACCCTGTTTCCTGTTAGAAATATTCAAAGGCCACAGTGACGTCTCCTCTTATACATTTAGAAATGTAAAAAACATTACAGCTAGCAAATGCAAATCAGGTCTCGACGGCAACAGTTTTCTCAACTCTCAGCATCACTTTTTTTTTTACTCAAAGCTGGTTGAATGGAAAATGGTTGGACAGTTTCTAATTCAGTTTGTTGAACGGGCTTCAAACAGATGGTGGGTTTTAGTTCTCGTCAATGTTCCAGGTGAGACCAACATTATCATGAACGAGAAGGATGCCGAGAACGTCACTCAGGTTGTAAGAAAAGTGATTTAAACCTCTCAGACTGTGGATATGACTGAAATGGAAGGAAATCCTGTGAACGCTTAAACATAAGTTTGCAGGAGCTCATCATCTGATGTTTTCATCTTTGTAGACACACAGGTTGTTCATAAGGTCTCATCTATCTCTGCTGGTTTCATTACAGTCTCAATCAACTCAAATGTTCTTCATCTTGACCTTTGAAAAGTTACGAACAGTTTAAAAAAACTGGTTTAGGGTTTGCAAGGGGAAAAAAAGACTATTCTGATGTTTATATTATATAATAAATAACTTTTTCATATATTTTGTGTATAAAAGGAGGTTCAGGCTGGCTGGTGCACACGCAGCTGTTGATAAAGAGTTCGCATCTCCCAGTTTAGAGTTTATTTGATGAAACATTCAGTCTCTTGTCTCAGTGGTTTGAAAAGATTCTGCAGCACAAGCTGATGATTATTTCACCTGAGGAGGAGTTCGAGGTTCGGTTGGACCTTTTCACCTCTGCACAAAACAACCAAACGCAGGCTGCCGTCTCCAACCAGACACTCCCGTCTCACAGGTTTCTGAAGCCGTGAACTTTTTCCTCGAGCCAAAGTGTGAGTCCAGAAAAACACGGAGCGAAGCCTCAGATGGTGACGTGGAAGGGGTCCCAGCTGTCGTTTTTGCCACCTCCGTTCTTGGCCGCCGCCATCGTCCCGTCCTCGACGTCTCCGTCCGGCTGCTCCCCGGTGGGAGTGGACCCCGGCTCCGGGTAGAACTCGTCATCCTCGTCGAAGTAGCCGTTCTCGATCATGCTGAGGCTGGAGGCGGCGCTCAGGTCGTGGCAGCTGCCCTTGTACTCCTGGATGGACTCATGGAGCGACCACAGCTGGCACAGCAGAGACATGTCCTGCTGACGCAGTCCCACCTGAGGGTGGACACACACACACACACACACACACACACACACACACACACCAAGATCAAAGTTAACATGTGGAGGAATTTCCATGCAGTGTCCACAAAAGCTTAATCTGCAGCTTAAAAACGTGAAGTCTGAGTCAGCTCGTTTAGTTTCTCGTTCAAGCTACTCGCGTAAACTTTTAGCCATTCAGCCACTCTGGTATCAGCACGTTCAGCTACGTCTCATCAGCAACAACGATGAGACGGACTACAGGAACGAGGTGAGCCGCCTGGCCTTGTGGTGCGGACACAACAATCTCACTCTCAACGTGGAGAAGACAAAGGAGATTGTTGTGGACTTCAGGAAGAGGGATGCCCAACATGCCCCTCTGACCATCAACAGCACCGCAGTGGAGAGAGTAGACAGCACCAAGTTCCTGGGAGTGCACGTCTCGAAGGACCTGTCCTGGAGCAGGAACACTGCAGCACTGGCAAAGAAGGCTCACCAGCGTCTCTACTTTCTCCGCAAGCTGAAAAGGGCTGGAGCTTCAACCCCCATCATGAGCACCTTCTACAGAGGTGCCATAGAAAGTGTCCTGACCAGCTGCATCACTGTGTGGTTTGGTGCATGTACTGCATCCTGCCGCAAGAGCCTCCAGCGCATTGTGAGAGCAGCTGAGAAGATAGTCGGCACCTCCTTCCCCTCACTGCAGGACTTACACAGCAAACGCCTCACTCGGAAAGCCCACTGCATGGCAGGTGATCCCACACACCCACTACACAGCTGCTTCAGACTGCTGCCATCAGGAAGGAGACTGAGGAGTCTCCAGGCTCGAACCAGCAGACTGAGAGACAGCTCTGTTCATCAGGCAGTCAGGATGCTAAACACTCTGCCTGCTCTGCCCCCCCTCCCATTTGAACTGCCTTAACACTAAAACTTTCTCACACATTACCACACAACACAAAGATTTTAACACTGGACTCTGTGTCATCAAACGGGTTATTCACTAAACTCTCGGTCATGTGCTCATACAGTTTGCACTACTTCTCATACTTGCACTAATGTTTGTATTACATCACTGCCTATAATCATAATACTGTTTACATTCTCTGTTTACATTTATTAATACTGTTTACTTTTTTTACTACTGCTTACATGTAATTACTACTGTTTACATTTACACTACTCTAATATCTACACCACTGCTGATACATATACAGTGTGCTCTGAACGGTCTTACTTAGGGATGCCCAATGTGCCTTACTGCATATGCCACTTTTTGCCTCTATAACAACATCAACTACTACCTCATACATATACTGTGTACATTAACTCATACGCTGCTTTGCCACTTTGCAAATGTCAATGCTAGAAACCTTTAGTTTATTTTAGTTATACTTTTTATACTCTTTTTTATACTAGTATGCAAAAACTCAGGACAGTATTATGTTCATTAAATGTTTAATGTTTTAGTTTTAGAGTTGGTGTAAATTTTCATACTCTTATACCACTATGCAAAAAACTCAGGACAGTGTTAGTTTTACTATTTTATGCTTATGTCTATTATTATATGTTTCAGTGTTTCAATGTTTAGATGTTTACTGTTGCACCGAGGGACTGAGAGAAACGCAATTTCGGTCCTGTGTATGTCCTGTACAGTACATATTGCAGATCTGACAATAAAGTTGACTGACTTTTGAGGACATTTGGACAATATCTTTTGGTGCTTGTAGCAGTTAGGTCCGTCATGATAACAAATTTTGCTGGGCGATTGTCTCAGAAATTATTGCGATTAAGTCAGAGAGTCTTTATTGTCATTTGCACCGCATGTGGTACATGAGATGAAAACGAGATTATGTACACGAGGTCCCAGTTACATCCAACAACAATGAAAGAGAAAAACAGTAATAACATCTAGAACTAACTAAGAAAAACATCAACTAGTAATACACTAAGCCTAATATAGTGGGAATAAACAGCAGCACGAACATGAGTTTGTATGAGCAGATGGTCACAGATGAATACAGCAACAAGAAAACAGATCAGCATCAGCATGATGTGATATTTTGCAGTGTTTATTTTTATTTTATTTTTATTTATTCATGAGTCTAACAGCCTCAGGGTAGAAGCTGTTCCTCAGTCTAGTGGTTCTACATTTGATGCTCCTCAACCTCCGTCCTGAGGGGAGTGGGGCAAAGAGTGAGTGTGCTGGGTGAGTGAGGTCTTTCATGATGCAGGTGGCTCTTTTCCTGCATCTGGAGGTGTAAATGTCTGTGATGGTGGGGAGACTGACTCCAACAGTCTTAACGATAATATTGTTTGAAATTTGACAATAATTAGTCATTATTGTCAAATGTAAAAATGTTGGTTAATTTGTTTTGAGTGTAGTACCTTTTTTCGACCACCGGATGGCAGTATAAGACAGTTTGAACTGAAGGATGGATAGAGAGGGAGCGAGCAGCGTGTCCCTTTAAGAAAAATGGGAGGGAGGCCCCCTTGACGTGACATGGGCTGTCTCTCCTGCCTTTCTTCGGTTCTCAAAATGGTGGACGCTCGGTGTGGTTTGAACTCTTTAGCATTTTTCACACAAAGCTTTTAATAAAAAAAAAATAAAAATCAGTAAACAAGTTCTCAACTTCTTGTTGCAGAGAAAAACAACTTTTTACATGAAGGCATGGGTTTCAACCTTAAATTTTGGAGCTTTGACCCCCGAGGTCAACCTGTTAGCTTGTAGCTTAGCTTCTCAGCTTAGCTGCATTTACAAAAACACAATTTTGGATGGCTAAAACAGATTTAGATAAGAGAAAGGT
>JBBPBX010046109.1:0-26723 GCA_038048925.1 Garcialebias charrua | reverse complement strand
TATATATATATATGTATATATATATATATATATATATATATATATATATATATATATATATATATATATATATATATATATATATATATATATATATGTAACCTCATCAAATGGTGAATTCGTTCAGAATAAATCAGGTCTGCGTTGTGTTATTAAGGACCAGGAGACAGGATGAGGTGAAACGTTGTTTATCTGTACAGAACAGAATATGGACTGATCATAAATCAGGTTCATCACAGCGGGTACAGCACCTCATGCCCATCTCGTATGAACTGGCCAACTGCCGTATTTACAACATTAATATTAAACAGAAATACAAATAAATAAAATAATGTGTACCTGTACAGAACAGAATATGGACTGATCATAAATCAGGTTCATCACAGCGGGTACAGCACCTTATGAGGAAAATCATTTCATGTCAGCATCAAGCTAACATAATATTTTACTGGAGCGTTTAACTCAGTGGACCTACCTCATGCCCATCTCGTATGAACTGGCAATGAGATGTCTGTGTTCACAATATTTATAACCGCCAATCAGCCAGAGGGGGCGCTGTTTCACCCATTACACATGAACCTAAACTTGGAAGTAATGACAAGTGGAATTCTATTCAATATTAACTATGTTACACTCCCTCCTGCTGAATTCCACTTGCCCCATTACAACAACCAAAACAAAACAACCAAATGAAAGCAAGTAAGAGAAAAAAAAAACAGTACAGGCACATATACATAAATGGAATAAGACCACTATTCAATTGCACAGGAAACCAATATACAACCACCGTTTCCAAAATCGCTTGTGAGGTACAATCACATCAAATTCACAGTTACAAACACCCAGTCACTAGACTATCCTGAGAGGATCAGTATGAGAAAAGGTTGGCCAAACCCCATCTACATACATAAGGGAAAAAAAAAATGCCCATTTACATATTTTGTTAATGTGTAACTGCAAACTCACCTCCCAAATAGCAAAACAAACATGAAATATGAAAATTGTTACAACACCTCTAGGTCAAAATTGAAACAAATTAAACTGTAGTTTGTTTGTTTTTTCATATAAAAGAACTTATCAGACTAATGCTGTTCTTTGGTGCATCATTTCAATAAATCTGTCGGAATCCCACTGTCTGCAGCCCTTTCCAAGATGGCCGCCCCCTTCCAAGATGGCCGCCAATTGACACCAGCTGACGGTCATCCATCTGATGAGGAGCTCCACTACTTAAGGCTGCAGTCCAGTGAGATCCAATGCTGGAGCATTGTACCTCAATCGGTATTTATGACTTCAGCCAGTGCATATCAATCTGATAAGAGTTCTTACCTTTGATCTTGTGTCCACAGTTTTTGTGATCCTTGGATCCTGATTCCCGTTCTGCCAGTTCCTGCCTTGTTGCCACTCGCCTGCCAAACCACTCTGGAGTCCTGAGTCCTTTCAGAACCTCGACCCAACATCCCCCTGTAAGATAACAAACAGAGCACCAGTTTTTGATCCACCTGTCCCACCTTTTGATCCACCTGTCCCACCAGAAGGACCCTGACCCTGTTCTCTCTTCCAGGCACTCCCAAGACCCCAAGTGTTCCGTTTCACCTGTACATAATAAACACTGTTCTAATTGTTACTCTTGAGTTTTGCCTCTGTTCTGGTCTCGTACCACTCTGGGTTCAGTCGGTCCTTACAGAATGCTCCAGCCATAACCGACCCAGAACGAGACCAGAAACGAGCAAACTCTGTCCTTTCCAGATGGATCGTATGACCATGGTCGAGGAGACACTCCAACGGGTCTTGGCTCAACAAGACGCCGCTCAGGAAACCATGAAGGAACTTGGAGGTATGGTTTATACTTTAACCCAAAGCCTCACACCCTCAACTCCTGCTGCTTCCTCTGTTAGAGACACTCCTAACACGATGCCCGAGACCGGTGCCTCAAACCAGCAGCTAATTACAAAACCATCTGAACTGTTTTCTGGAGACCCTCATTCATGTGGAGGATTCCTCCTGCAGTGTAAACTAGCATTCAGAGCGGCCCCGCAGCTTTACACAACAGAAGCCGCTAAAATCACGTATTTCATCAGTCAACTGAAGGGTGACGCACTGAGTTGGGCAAATTCCTACTTACAGTTTCACAACATTGACTATATCACCTTTGATACCTTGTTAAAGGAATTCAGCCGAATCTTCGACCGACCACTACAGCAACCCAACGCCGTAAAGCGGCTCCTTGGACTTCGTCAGGGAGGTCGGCCTGTCGCAGATCATGCTCTGGAGTTCCGTATCCTCGCTGCCCAGACCGGATGGAACGACCTAGCACTTAAAGGTACTTTTTTAAGTTCCCTCTCCGATTTCATCAAGGACCAGATCGCCGCTAGAGATGAACCTGAGAGTTTTGACGAGCTAATCGACCTAGCGGGTGCTATTGACGAGCGCTTCCGGGAGCGGAGGAGAGAGAAGGACTACAACTCCCGTCATCGTTCCACTTCCGGATTCGATACGTCATCAGGTGAGCCCCGCATCCACAAGAACTCGAAAACGTTTTCGAACTACAAATCCCAGGGAGACAGAGATCCCGTGTCATTTCCTCGTCACGTCGTTCCCACAGAACGTTTTCGTTCCTTTTCTGAACCTGAGCCCATGCAAGTAAATAAATTTCATCTGTCTCCTGAGGAGAGACAAAGACGCAGTGACAATAATGCCTGCATGTACTGTGGAAAGACCGGGCACTACCGGAGAGATTGCCCCCTTCTGGGGGGAAACGAGAACGCCCGCCAATAAAGAGAGAGATATTGGTGGGTACTTCTGCTCTCTCCCCCGCCTGCAGACTGTTATTACCCACACTTATCCAAATCCACCACAATCATCATCCTGTTCCAGCTTTGTTGGATTCTGGCGCAGAACAAAATTTGATTAGTTTGGACTTGGTTCAAGGGTTGTCTCTGCCCACTCGGGAGATTCCTCCCATCTGTATAGCTGGGGTTACTGGTGAAACTTTGGACCAGATTACTCTAAAGACTTCTGACCTTCGTCTAATAACTTCAGGTAATCATCACGAGTCTATTGATTTTTATGTGTTTAAAGCTTCCACTCCCCAACTTATTCTTGGATACCCTTGGTTAAAAAAGCACAATCCGACTATTAACTGGGAGTTGGGGAGAATTGAAAAGTGGAGTGACAAATGTCTAGCACAGTGCCTACGTTCTGCTGTCACATGTCAACCTGTGGAAGTTGTGCCGCACGAGGAGGTAGACGTCTCTGAGATCCCATCTGTTTACCATGATTTGGCTCCCGTTTTTAGTAAACAACATGCTTTGTCTCTACCTCCCCACCGTCCCTATGATTGTACAGTCGACCTCCTACCTGGTGCCACATTACCGGCTAGTCGTTTGTATAATCTGTCGAGACCTGAAAGGGAGTCTATGAAGAAATATATTGAGGAATCACTTGAATCAGGCATAATACGTCCTTCTACGTCACCTGTTGGTGCTGGGTTTTTCTTTGTGGGGAAAAAGGATGGGACTTTACGTCCATGTATTGATTATAGGGGTCTTAACAACATCACAATTAAGAATAAATATCCACTACCTCTGATTGATTCCATATATGAACAACTCCCGTCAGCTACCATCTTTTCTAAATTGGATCTCAGAAACGCCTACCACTTGGTGCGAATTAAAGAGGGGGACGAGTGGAAAACCGCTTTCAAGACACCACTCGGACATTTTGAATATTTGGTAATGCCTTTTGGTTTGTCCAATGCACCTGCTGTGTTCCAGGCCTTGATTAATGATGTTCTGCGTGACTTTATAGGGGACTTCGTTTTTGTTTACTTGGATGATATTCTTGTTTATTCTAGAGACGAGGCAGAGCACTGTAACCATGTACGTAGAGTCCTTCAGAGACTTTACGAGAACCAGTTATTTGTTAAAGGAGAGAAATGTGAGTTTCATGTGAAGTCGGTGTCATTCTTGGGGTTCATTTTTGAGAGTGGGTGTTATCGTACTGACCCCAAAAAGACCAGAGCAGTGGAGGAATGGCCAGTCCCGGAGAACAGGAAACAGCTTCAGCGTTTCCTTGGTTTTGCGAACTTTTATAGACGATTCATAAAGGACTACAGCCGCATTGCCGCACCACTCTCTCAACTCACCTCCATAAACCTGGCCTTCAAGTGGACTCCCGAGGCAGAAGCCGCCTTCAACAGACTTAAGAAACTATTTTCTTCTACGCCAGTTCTATGCCATCCTGACCCAAGCCATCAATTCATCCTGGAGGTAGATGCCTCAGACTCTGGGGTAGGTGCCGTTTTGTCACAACGTTCTCCCAAGGATAACAAGGTCCACCCTTGTGCCTTTTTCTCACGACGATTGTCACAGGCTGAGAGAAACTATGATGTTGGCAACCGCGAGTTATTGGCAGTGAAACTGGCATTAGAAGAGTGGCGCCATTGGTTAGAGGGCACTCCTACCCCTTTTTTAATATGGACAGACCACAAGAACCTTACGTACCTGAGAGAGGCAAAGAGATTGACCCCCAGACAGGCACGATGGTCCCTTTTCTTTAACCGGTTTAACTTTGTTCTGACTTTTAGACCTGGCTCGAAGAATGTTAAACCAGATGCTCTCTCCCGTCAGTTCTCTTCCCCAGATTCTCCAGACATTGAGGAAACCATTATTCCTCCAGTCTCTGTTGTGGGAGTTCTCACCTGGCCCATTGAGAAGGAAGTTATGGACGCTCAAAAGGATGAACCCGACCCTGGCACAGGTCCCCCTGGCAAACTCTTCGTTCCTTCTAACATGAGGGGTAAGGTATTGGACTGGCTCCATTCACACAAACTATCCTGTCATCCTGGCACCTCCCGTATGCTCTCTTTGGTTAAGACTCATTTCTGGTGGCCCACACTCACCCAAGATGTCAAGTCCTACGTTTCAGCCTGTCCGACCTGTGCTAGGAACAAGACTGGTAATCAACCTCCTGCCGGACTCCTGCAACCCTTGCCCACGCCCGGCCGTCCTTGGTCTCATATTGCTGTTGACTTCGTCACAGGTCTACCCCCTTCTGAAGGTAATACCGCCATCTTCACCATCATCGACCGTTTTTCGAAGGCTGCTCATTTCATTCCCCTACCAAAACTTCCCTCTGCTTCTGAGACGGCTCACCTCCTTGTCACACATGTGTTCCGCATTCATGGTATCCCCTCTGATATTGTGTCAGATCGGGGGCCCCAGTTTATCTCGCAGGTCTGGAAAAGTTTTTGCACCACTTTGGGAGCTACAACAAGCCTCACTTCAGGTTACCACCCTCAATCGAATGGTCAGGCTGAGCGGTGTAATCAGGAACTTGAGACTGCCCTCCGGTGCGTCGCCGAACGTAACCCCTCATCCTGGAGCAAACATCTGGTTTGGGTTGAGTACGCCCACAACGCTCACAAGTCCTCTGCCATAGGTATGTCCCCGTTCGAGGCTTCTCTTGGATACCTTCCCCCCTTGTTTCCCAGTCAGGAGATCAACGTTCCGGTTCCATCTGTCCTGCACCATTTCCGCCGTTGCCGGCGGGTCTGGCGGGAGACGAAGGCAGCCCTCTCCCGTACAGCTGCTCAGAATAAAGTGTTTGCTGACCGCCGTCGCTCTACGGCTCCTGTGTACAAGGTGGGTCAGAAAGTCTGGCTCTCCACTAGGGACATTCCTATTCGGGGCACCACGAGGAAATTGGCTCCTCGTTTCATCGGACCTTTCCCGATCACGAGGATTGTCAACCAGTCTGCGGTTCGTCTTCAACTCCCCTCGTCCATGCGGATTCACCCCACGTTCCACGTCTCTCAGGTCAAGCCGGTCTCCGAGAGCCCTCTGTGCCCGCTCTCCGACCTTCCTCCTCCTGCCCGGTTGATCGACAACCACCCGGCCTTCACTGTCCGGGCCATTTTGGACGTTCGTCGCCGTGGTCGAGGTTTCCAGTACCTGGTTGATTGGGAGGGTTATGGACCTGAGGAGCGGTCTTGGATTCCCCGCTCGTTCATCTTGGATCCCAGCCTCATTACTGCCTTCTTCAACGCCCACCCGGAGATGCGTCGCGGACCGCCCGGAGGCGTTTCTTGAGGGGGGGGTACTGTCGGAATCCCACTGTCTGCAGCCCTTTCCAAGATGGCCGCCCCCTTCCAAGATGGCCGCCAATTGACACCAGCTGACGGTCATCCATCTGATGAGGAGCTCCACTACTTAAGGCTGCAGTCCAGTGAGATCCAATGCTGGAGCATTGTACCTCAATCGGTATTTATGACTTCAGCCAGTGCATATCAATCTGATAAGAGTTCTTACCTTTGATCTTGTGTCCACAGTTTTTGTGATCCTTGGATCCTGATTCCCGTTCTGCCAGTTCCTGCCTTGTTGCCACTCGCCTGCCAAACCACTCTGGAGTCCTGAGTCCTTTCAGAACCTCGACCCAACATCCCCCTGTAAGATAACAAACAGAGCACCAGTTTTTGATCCACCTGTCCCACCTTTTGATCCACCTGTCCCACCAGAAGGACCCTGACCCTGTTCTCTCTTCCAGGCACTCCCAAGACCCCAAGTGTTCCGTTTCACCTGTACATAATAAACACTGTTCTAATTGTTACTCTTGAGTTTTGCCTCTGTTCTGGTCTCGTACCACTCTGGGTTCAGTCGGTCCTTACAAAATCTGGTCACTGGTCTCAACAACCGTCCAGCTCTAGATCTACGGTCAGTCGCACCGTCAACTACTGTCACTGTAGTAGTTACTGTAGCAGGTATGTCAGTGAGAGTGTCAGTAACAGGAGCCGGAACTGTCTCTGGGCAAGCCATCAGCACTGCTGAGCAACCAGAGTCTGCTGAACTGCTGTCCGTCAACGAAGGTCCTGTGGCTCCTTCCAGCACGGTGCCCTCCACCTGCTCAGCATCCTCCACATCTGTCTCACTGCCTGCTCCCAAAGGTAGGTCAGATACCCACGCTCTTGTTCTAAACTCTGCTGAGTCAGAAATAGCATCACTGATGGCTGACCTCCCAGCACTTGGGTCAAGTGAACTTGATGTTTGAGATAGTACAGCCTCCTCCTGGTCATCATGGTTGTCCTCAGGTAGAGGCAGAAAGTTTACTGGCATTATCAGATTGCGGTGGACCACTTTTACTTGGCCTGTAGTGGGATTCTGGATCCTGAAAGTGTGGTTCTCATCATCTTTTCCAATCACCACATACACCGTGCTATCCCAGCGGTCAGCAAGCTTCCTTTTTCCAGGTCCTCCTTTGTTGGCCAGCAGCACTCTGTCGTTCACTTCCACAAGTACACCACGTACTCTCCGGTTGTATAGCTCAGTGTGACGCTGGAGCTGTTTAGTTGCCGTTGACTGGGCTACAGCCATAGCTTCTCTCATGTCCTTTCGTAGTGACTCCACGTAGCGATCATAGTCCACCACCTCCGGATCACTGAGCACCGAACCAAAGATGACGTCCACCGGAAGACGTGGCACCCTTCCAAACATGAGCAGGAACGGAGCATATCCTGTCGTCTCATGCACGGTACAATTGTAGGCAAATGTCAGAGATTTCAGGGCCTCAGGCCAACGATGTTTAGCTCTTGGTGGCAGTGCTCGAATCATGTTGCCTAGAGTCCGGTTCATTCTCTCACATGAGCCATTACCCATAGGGTGATAAGGTGTAGTGTGGGACTTTTGCACGCCTGCCACATTCAGTAACTCTGCAATAAGCAAACTCTCAAAAGTGGCCCCCTGATCGGAATGTAGTCGCTTGGGAAACCCATAGATGCTGAAATAATTGTTCCACAGCTGGTGTGCGACTGCTTTAGCTGACTGATTGGGGCACAAGAAAGCGTGTGCCATCTTTGTGAAGTGGTCAGTAGCTACTAGCACATCCAGTGAACTGTTTGAAGAATCCTCAGCAGTCCAGAAATCAATACTGACAAGTTCAAGAGGTTCAGAGGTCCTTATGTTTTTCAAAGGAGCTCTGGCTTCTGGCTCTGGCGACTTGCTGACAACACATCGTCTGCAGTGTTGTACATACTCAGTAACATCACGCACTAGGCCAATCCAATAAAATCTCTGTCTCGTCAAGTACAGGGTCCGTTGCTGACCCTGATGACCAGCCTCATCGTGAACACCTTGTAACACCTTCTGGCGCAGTGAGCGTGGGACCACAAAAAGGTAGGACTTTTTCTTTGTGACAGGGTTTTTAGCTACCCGTTGCAGGACTCCATCTCTCAATACAAGCTTTTCCCAGCCTTTCAAAAGCTTGAGGACTTCTGATGACTCCTTGACACGTTCCCTTCTGGAAGGTCTCCACTTTCTCTCTACAAAGAACATCACCCTACTTAGAACTGGGTCATTTCTCTGTTTCTCCTGCAACACTTCAAGTGAGAGCACCTCAGAGTTGACCTGTGGGGTTGTTAGAACAGTCTGTGAGAACTGTGGCAGGAGAAGAGCATGCGGGTACACCACAGGACCACTCTCACTGCATCCCTGGAGCACAGCAGCAACCTCCAATGATGATACTGCTCCTGTCTTAACAACCGCCACACCCTGAGATATCTGTTGGTCACACTCAGCTACTTCAGGTGGGTTAGCTGACCAGCGAAACACCTCCTGGACTCCATTAGCACCAACCACTGCAGCCTCTGCCAGCAGCTTGTCATAAGGCACTCTCGTCAAACGGTGAGGCATACTAGGCTGTACGAAGGGCTCTCTGCTAAGGGCGTCAGCCACCACATTCTTTGATCCAGGAATGTACTTGATGTTGAACTGGAATGGCGCCAACTTAGCGATCCACCTCTGCTCACACGCGTCCAGCCGAGCCTTGGACAGGATGTAGGTTAGCGGATTATTGTCCGTCCACACGGTGAATTGATGGCCTCTCAACCAATGATGGAACTTGTCACACACTGCCCATTTTAATGCGAAGAATTCTAGTCGGTGTGCAGGATATTTGGATTGGGCATAACTCAGCGATTTACTTGCAAAAGCAATCGGTCTGGCCGTTGAACCACCTGCAGGCACTTGTGACAGGACTGCACCAAGTCCGTCGGTAGAGGCATCCACAGACAGGAGAAAGGGCTCACTGAAGTTTGGGTGGGCCAGCACCACACGATCTAGCAAAGCCCACTTCAGTTGATGGAAAGCCTGCTGACAATCTGCAGTCCAATCTTCAGCACAGAGCTGTTTGCAGATTTGGTGGTGTTTTCTCCCACCTACATGCTGTTTAGAGCATGAGATTAGCCGAAACAACGGTTTGGCTATGGCAGAACATCCTTCAATAAACTGCTGGTAGTAGACTACCATGCCAAGAAAGGAACGGATCTTCTTCTGGGAGGGAATATTTGTGCCAATTTCCATAAGGTCAGACTCTGTGATGGTGGTGATAGCAGTCACTTTATCAGGGTCAGACTGGATCCCATCTATGCTGATGATATGACCAAGAAACTTCACTGACCTCCTCAGAAAGTGACATTTCTTTGGGGCGAGCTTTAGGTTATGGCTCTGGAGTCTCTGGAAGACCATGTGCAGACGCTCCAGCGCTAGGTCTTCTGTTGGAGCAAACACCAGGACATCATCCAGATAGCACAACAAGCTCATGAAGTTCTGGTCACCGAAGATGTTTAGCATCATTCTCATGAATGTGGCGGGACTATTACAGAGTCCTTGAGGCATTCGATTATACTCATACAATCCAAAAGGCGATGAAAAGGCAGTGTACTTTCGGTCAGCTTCATGCACTTCCACATTGTAATAGCCAGAGGTCAAATCCATGGTTGAGAAAAAGGCATTGCCCCCCAGAGCTGCTAGAGCATCAGCTGGATGAGGGAGTGGGTGAGCATCCTTGACAGTGCGTGCATTGATCCATCGGAAATCATTACAGATACGTAGGTCACCCGACTTCTTCCACACGATCACTAATGGAGATGCAAACTCACTGCTAGACTTTCGTATGATGTCACGCTCTTCCATCTCATCCAATGCCTCTCTCAATTTTTCATACTGGGTTGGTGGTATGCGCCTACATGGCAATCGAAATGGTTTCTCATCCATGACTCTGATGCGATGTAGGAAACCAGTGGCTTTACCACAATCCATCTTGTCCCTTGAAAAGATTGATTGGTATTGAACAATGAGCTCAGCCAGTTTAGCCTTATATTCAGGGGCAACGTCACATGACTCAATGTCCACATCCGACAGCCCCAGTCCTCTTAGCCTTGCCTGAGGGGTGTCAACTGTGCTCGGTGCCACAAGGTGAGGATGATCTGGTAAAGTCGAGTCCTCTGAGACGAGGCTGTGTTTTGTACTGTTGTCCAACGGTACTTGAACTTGTTGTTGGATGTCGAGTTGGGAACCAGCAAACATCTCCACTGAATCACAAGTACTCACATCCGCCAACTTAGTATTACGTCTCAAAGTAACCAGCTTGTCTGATGGATTAATGACCTTTAATGGGAGCCACCCATCTGCTCTCAGGATTGACACCGACCTCCCCACCAAGACTGTTCTCGGTTTAGATCTGGCGGTTGTTGGCTCCACGACAACAGTACATCCAGCCAACAGATTATTCACCTGTGGCAACTTGCCCCAAATCAGATGCTCTGTCATGGGTTCAAGAGTAACAGCTCGCTTGATTTTGATAGTTCCAACTGCATAATGGGCGTCTGAATCGGCAGCTTCCACCCTTGCCAACAAATGTAGCAGTTTCTGCTCTGCATCACTACTGTCACAGAGTGCTGTGGGGCCTTGGTCCTGGATGTCTTGCTTCAGCTTAAACCTGTTAATAATGTATTTCAACAGGTTACTGCCAACAATCAGTTCTTCATTCTGGTTCTCAACGATCAATGTTGGGACAATCACTTTGTAATCATAAAGATCCATCTCCAGATCGCACATGCCAGAAGGTAATGTCCTGGACCCCCCACATCCAATCAACACAGTGGCTGTCGGCTCAAGGGCGGGGCTTCTTAAAACATCCTGCTGTAACAGCTGAGGTATTACTTTAGAGCTCAGTGTGCACGCCATCGACCCGCTATCCAGCAAAGCTCTGACCGTAACCACTCCTCCCAGTGTCACATTTTCATAAAACAAGTTGTCATGTTGTTTGAGTCTCTGAATGTTTTGGATTATTGGTGTATATCCCATTTTTCTCACTTCACATGCACTTTGACATATAGACTCCATGTCATTTTCAACATTTGCAACAGGGGGATCACTTTTAGGCCCAACACTTGTCCCCACCACATGCAGGCCAGTCAGTTTTCCTGAGGCTGCACCACCTGCTTATCGCTCCCAGGCTTCCTCACCACAGTCCCTGGACACTCTGCTCGGATGTGGTCAGGTGCAAAACAGCTGAAGCACAGATGGTTGGACCTGCAGTGGTACTGAGTAGTGTGTCCACCATCGCTACACACAGCACAAGGTAAGGCAGGCTTTACTTTCGTCGGCTGGTCCCTCTGGGTGTGTACATTGAACCTTCTTTGAACATTGTGCTGTTGTGGCTGCTGCTCCAGCACACGTTCAAGTAGAGCGATGACCCGGTCCAGGCGGTCTGGCGAGCTCTCAGCTGTCTTCCCAATAGCAGCAGCTGGAGGTAGTACTTCAGTACGGAGTGTCGCACTCTGCACAGACGAGGTGACTTCCTGGTGCTGGGAAGACAGGATGCTTGACATTTTGTGTTTGGTTAGTCGCTTGCGATTTCTGCAATTCTCAACAAGCTTCTCGTGAATTTCAGCCACTGTCCAATCTTTCAGCTGCTTACATTTGAATATGAGCGACAGTTCAGGATCAGGGCAGTTCTGGATAAACATGGCAGCTAGATCACCAGACAGAGAGTCAAAAGCCTTATTTTGTCTCTTTAAAGAGTCCTCTGTCATGTCCAAAGCTTTGTTAAGTCTCAGCCAATAGTCAAAGGGATGTTCGTCAGGGTGGGGCACCGTAGCATAAAAGTCTGCTAAGGGCAAGCTAGAGGACATAGTATCACTGAAGTGCTGCTTCAGTATCTCAAAAATGGGCTCAGGTCCTGTAGTCAGATTTAAAACTGGCTTACTGCGTATGCCAACTTTAACTACTTCATGTGCCCTCCCCACCAGCTTAGACATCACCTCATCAGCCTGTTCAGCCACAGGGATGGCTTTCTTTTTCATGTAAGATAACATCATAACCTCCCACTCTTGCACTGAACATGAATCATGATCCCCTTTAAAACTCACAGGTTCTTTCACATCAGGGCGAACAATGACATTTAACATGGTAGACTCGTTAGCTGTAGCTCCAACCACCCCTGGACCCACTGTATTACTCAAACGGGTCTCAATGCAAGCTGCAATACTTTCACCTATTGAAACTCCAATTCGTGAAGCTATGTCACTCAAAAGTCTACCATCAACTTCACACTGTGGAGCATTAACAGTGTCATTAACTCTTTCACCCACATAAACAAAATTTGATTTTGGTGTGGATGCTTCTGGGGTATTCAAATACAAACCCCTACCTCTGGCAACTGCAGGCATAGGAGTAAACATTTCAAACCCCCTCCCCCTACCAAAATAATTATTGCTTGCCATAACTCAGCCCTTAATGATCAAAAGCAAAAAAAAAAAATATATATATATATAATAATAATTTTCAGTTATTATTATTAATTATTATTATTATTAATTATTATTAATTTGATCACTTACAAATTAAACACGAGCAAAAGTGCACCTTCAACAAATCAACAAGAAAAACCTGAATGAAAAAGCTGTAAAAACATTAAAACTTATTTTGTCTCAAAGTGCCCCTCCTTCAGAGAGCGCAGAGAGAGAGAGAGAGAAAAAGAAAGAAGAAAAAAAGACCTCCTGTATCATAGTGCAGCCACAGCGCTGCACAATCAACACAAAACGGTTAAAATGAATTAAAAAAAATAGCTCCACACTTTTCAGACTGGCCACTGCACTACCAGACTGAGCAGCGAAGAATCCACACGGGGCTGCGGTACCGGCCGGGTCTGATGAACGGGACAGATGCGCGCGCAGCCACCAACTGCCGCGGCTCCAGGGTGTAGACGCAGCCCACCAACTGCCGCGGCTCCAGAAAGTAGACGCAGCCACTCGCGCTGGAGAAGTTGAAGAACGGGTCACAGGCACCAATGTAACCTCATCAAATGGTGAATTCGTTCAGAATAAATCAGGTCTGCGTTGTGTTATTAAGGACCAGGAGACAGGATGAGGTGAAACGTTGTTTATCTGTACAGAACAGAATATGGACTGATCATAAATCAGGTTCATCACAGCGGGTACAGCACCTCATGCCCATCTCGTATGAACTGGCCAACTGCCGTATTTACAACATTAATATTAAACAGAAATACAAATAAATAAAATAATGTGTACCTGTACAGAACAGAATATGGACTGATCATAAATCAGGTTCATCACAGCGGGTACAGCACCTTATGAGGAAAATCATTTCATGTCAGCATCAAGCTAACATAATATTTTACTGGAGCGTTTAACTCAGTGGACCTACCTCATGCCCATCTCGTATGAACTGGCAATGAGATGTCTGTGTTCACAATATTTATAACCGCCATTCAGCCAGAGGGGGCGCTGTTTCACCCTTTACACATGAACCTAAACTTGGAAGTAATGACAAGTGGAATTCTATTCAATATTAACTATGTTACATATATATATATTTTTTAATGCTTAGTTTTCCATTGTGTTCACTTTTTTTTTCTCAAAAGAATTGTCAAAACGTTTTTAGCTACATACATATAGCCAGAGGTGTCAAGTAACGAAGTATAAATACTTTGTTACTTTACTTAAGTACAAATTTTAGTTATCTATACTTTAGTAAAGTAATTATTTTTCAGCCTACTTTATACTTCTACTTCTTACATTTTCACGCAATTACTGGTACTTTCTACTCCTTACTTTTTAAAAATAGCCTCGTTACTTTTCTTTCATTTTGCCGTTTTTTTTTTGTAGAATATAGATATTCACGCAGGACTTTCCAAAAATTGAACATAAATATCCGCATCAGCAGCCGTCGTCACTCACCAGTGTTGCCAGATTGGGCGGTTCACCGCGATTTTCCTTCTGACTTTTGCGGGTAAAGAGTGCTTTGGGTGGGTGGGACTCTATCTGGCAACACCGGTCACACCGGTGTTTACACGCGTGTCTTTACATCCGGGGCAGCGTCGGCAGCGCCGGGACCCTCCATCAATGTAGAAGCGTCTGCGGGACCGGGACCCTCCATCAGTAGTTGGGGCGTCTTCTATAGCAACTTCATCCGGCGAAGCCATGCTGTCCGTGACGCTGACTTGCTAGGGGCTCTGCTAGCGCTAGCATTAGCGTCTCGCGAGACAACGTTACCTCTCAACGAGAGATATCGCGGGAGTTTAATATCGCGAGATCTCGTACAACAAGATCTCGTTACATGCCTAATATTGAGGTAAGCTGAAAGTTTTTTTTTTTTTATCAGTTGATTACTGACTTCTAGTGACCTAGTAACATACTAATGTTGTATAATAAATATAAACGTGAAAGACAACAAAACCAGGAGAACCCTTGACCAATTTGTTCTGCACCGGGCAACACCAGAGGCAGATATGGTATGTAAAAAAAAAAACTGCCATCAGTTATGTCCAGAAGTGGTTTGACTTCTCAGAGGAAAACTGGCTCTTTCACCTTCAGCCCCTCTCTCTGGCATCTGGAAAAATATCCTTTGAGGAAGTGGAGAAGATCACTGAAAGTCTTCACCTGGTTGGCAGGTAAAAATTCAATAATTTCCAGTGTAGTGGTGAACCATGTTTAATTATTGATAGTTATAAACAAAAGTGTACAATTGACACGTACAAATAAATACATAATTGTGAATTTACTTTACACTATGCAAACATACAACCTTGTCCATCTTTAAAAAAACACAGTTCATATAGGTAAATTAATAAATACATTTCAAAATGTAGTTTAAATACAATGCTAAATTATAAATATAAACAATACACGTTTTTCCATTTATTTATCACTACATAACCTAGGCTATGTATCACTAATGAAATTTAACACCTTTTGGCAGGCTGAACATGTCTATGGATGAGCTGTATGAGGAATGTGTGATTAAGTTATTAAGCAGGACAGAGGTCTGTTTAAGAAAGATACATAATTCTGTTTTAAGTTATTAAGCAGGACAGAGGTCTGTTTAAGAAAGATACATAATTCTGTTTTAAGTTATTAAGCAGGACAGAGGTCTGTTTAAGAAAGATACATAATTTTCAAAAGATATGTTTGTTTCTGGCAATTCTATTTGCACTAAAAATAAATGGTTAATTGTGTAATAATTTGTTTATACATATTTTTATAATTCAAAAACACGTATCCAAATGAATTCAGGTTGATTTCAAAGTGAGGAGGGGCAGGCAGGGTGTTTGTGTGTGTGTGTGTGTGGGGGGGGGTTAAATGGGGTGACCAGCCCTGCCGAGAGGTGTCCCTTATTTATTTATCAAGGAGTTGGCAACCCTATTTTCAATGGGCATATATGCAGTTAAGACAGGTAGCTTAGTGCACCCCTAGTTTTTCAACATTAACAATATAATATAATCTAGTCTAAAAAAATGATTTTTGTGGGGGAGGTGGGGTTGTATACAATAGTATGTGTGGTGCAGCCTAAGCATTTGTCTTTGTTGTTGCTTTTTCTTACGCTACTTTTACTTTTATACTTTTAAGTAGTTTTGAAACCAGTACTTTTTTACTTTTACTTGAGTAAAAAGCTAGAGTTGATACTTCTACTTCTACAGAAGTAATTTTAAATCCCAGTATCTATACTTCTACTTGAGTAATGAATGTGAATACTTTTGACACCACTGCATATAGCTTAACAGCCAATTGATTTTGGTTATATCTGAATGAGTTTATTGTTGCCGACGAATAGTATATTGTTTAAAGATTGAAAACATTAATATGTTCATGGTCAAATATTTGAATAACTGTGAAAAATATTCTACATTATAATATAATAAATAATATACACAAAATTTATTTTAGTTCATTTTATTCAGTTTTAAATGTGTTTTTTATTTATTAGGACAATATTTATCTGACAGTTGTTACTGAAATATATAGACAACATAAAAACAAGTTATTGAAAAAGTTGACATAGAATCAAACTTGAAATGCAGTATTTTTAAAATGTTGCTGTTAATAGATCACATGTTGAGACTTGAGCCCAGCCGAATAGCATGGCTAATTAAGACTTGCTAATGTGTTAGAGCAAATAAGTGACGTTACTTCAACCTAAACCACAGACAGTGAATAAATGTTACAAATTTAAGGTAGACAAAGTATTACTTACTTTTTACTCCGTCTATTAAATGCTAGCTTGTGGTGGGTAGCGTTTGCTTAAGGGACCCATTAAATAAGAGAAAATGAACTATAGGCATTTAACCAACCATTCTTACCAAAATGAACCCTTTTCATTGTAAAAATCATTGACATTGTAATTCACTTCCTGTTTACAGCAGTCCTTCGTTTATTGCGGGGGTTTCAGTTCTTAGTTGTTGCTGCTGATCTGTTTCATGTTGCTGTGTTAATTTGTGCTCATCTGCTCACAACAGACTCATGTTCATGCTACTGTTCCGCATATAGGTTTATTGTTTTTGTGCCATTAGTGCTTAGTGTATATTTAGTTTATGTTTTTCTTACTTCATATCTGAGACCTTATTACTGTTTTTCTTTCAAATTTTATTGTGAGAAGTAACTGGGACCCTGTATACATAATCTTGTTCCACTGCATGTACCACATATACCTCCAATATAAATATTGTTGGCGGCATGGGCTGTGGTGCAGGAGGTGCTAAATAATTTAAAATTATTTATTTTAAACAAAAAATCCATGCCGATCGTGTGGCTCATCCATCAATCAGCCGATTTTGTGTCATGTTCAATCTTTCTTTGAAAATCCAGGAAAGAGCGAGTCCTTGAAAGTCAAACCACGAAGTAACAAGGGACCACTGTAATCTAAATCTCATTGATAGTTGATGATGAGAAAAAATGGCAGTTGAACAATCAGTCGGTACAGTGACATCTTTTCATTTTAAATGAAAATTTTTATTAAAATTAAACCAACCTTAAAGATGTGCCAACAGCATATTTAGTCTTACTTTTCACAGAGAGATGATAAACAATCATAAGTGATAAAAAAAAGATAGTTGACTAAGTTACTTGGCAATATTTGTTCATCTTCCAGCAATGGGCTTTCAAATCTGTGACTTTTATTTTGAGTCAAAAGCTGAAAAGTTTGCAATTTGCTGCTCTATACCCCAATTTGTACCATTTTCCTTAAGCCCCCCCACAAAAATAAATATTAAGCATATGCTAGCATTTACATGAGGAAGACCACGTTTATTTCATCGTTTTTTTTAATTTCCTCAAAATAACAAAACAAAACAGTCTATTCTAAAACAGTTACTGAGATGCAGGCCACTCAGTAAGAATGAGGTAGGAAGTGGTACATTTCCTTTTTTCCTAGTCTGCAAATGTTAGTTTTGTATGATTAGGATGTTTGTCCTGCAAATTTAAACAAACATTGATTATGAATCTTTTTAAGGCTGGAGGGATATTCTAGCATCTTTAACCAATTGTATCATCACAGTGGCAATGAAAAGATTCATTATTTTATCTTTATTTACTGAGATGCTAACGGGATACCTGCCAGCACACATATACAGACACACACTCATTCGTGAACAAATCAGTGTCCTGCAGATCACCTCAGTGATGCCACCAATAATATATCAAGTATAATTGTCATAAAAGAGAATGTAAACCTGAGCCTAACAGGGTGAAATTAATTTAATGTAACAAAATCATTAATTTTATTTGGATCATAACGGGAGATTTGGGCATAACAATGAACTTAATGTGAAGGCAACAGGTTATTTACGGTAAGTGGGACACGATCACCTGCTGACAGAAAAAAACATCCAGGGTTCTGGTGGCTAACCCACTTTATTATTAATAATTAAAGGAGCAGTTGTTTGCTAATGTCTTTTCTGAAACTTCTTTATGTTAATAATGATGTTTCATCATCTAATGCAGCCCAGCACAGAGGCTAAATAACTTCCATGCAGTTAATGTAAGAAGGTGTCCCATTCAGAGCTGCTACCATTTCAGATGAAAGCTGCTCAAAAGTGTCTTCTTCACAGGTGGCTCTCGTTTTGTCTGCTTATTTCAACATATACCACATGGCGCAAAAACTTTTACAACTGCCACATGTCTTTCTCTAGATGTGGTGCAGAGGTTAGAGAAGGTGTAGCTGTGATTGTGAGGTTGCTGGTTTGATTTCCAACCGTTACATAAAAAATGCAGGCAGGTAAAAAGTGAAGCATTCACACCTGCCTCCACCCTCACTTCCCACACACTGGCAAGACCTTTAATCCTCCATCTCCCCCCTCAAGCATTTTAGATGGCAACTCCCTGCTCCACACAGAGGGCTGTGGTAGCTCAGTGGTTGTGTCAGGAAGGGCATCCTGTGCGATTGCCAATCCTTTGTTCGAGTTAACTCACTGTAACAATCCCTGAAAAAAACCCAAATGTTTGCATTACCTTTTGTTTCAGTCAGTATATAACATTTTTACTTATTGAATCTAATTTGAGTTTAAATGATTATTGTCGGATATTTTTTGGTCAAAGGTTATGGATATGACTATGGCTGAGAACAAGAAGCCCAGGACATATTATCAAGGTCATGGTGTCTGTCATTCACATCACATGTGGTACATGAGGTGGAATGAAACTATGCACACAGGGTACATAATCAAAATCATCTCCCAAGACACTATCTTATCTCTGCCCATGAACCGTATGTTTGGGTTAACGTCAAGCACTGGATGAGAAGGCTGCAGCTGGCTCCAAGGACACCTCCTAAGCTCTCATGTGTGTTGTTTCCACTCCATGTGTCTCACCCACCTCCTCTCCTCACTCCAACAATGTTCAAAGTAGTGAATATTTAAAGGAGCAGGCTGCAATGTGGAAATGAAGGTTAAGGGTAAAATAATTTACCGCGTTATGACATTAAAGCTTTTGTTGAAATAAAACAGTAAAAAAAAAAATCTAGGAAAATACTTAATGTTGATTTTTTTTTGTGCACAGGGATCCATAGAATTAATAAAAATTGTCATTGAGCCTCTTCTTCACAATAACTTCAAATCTGCAGACAAGCTTATCAAAAAGTAAAGTCTTAAGCCCAGTCTTCAAACTGGACAATGTGTCAGTCTTACAGACAGAAACTGAAAGTTGGTTCCACAAAAGAGGAGCCTGATAACCGAAAGATCTTCCTCCCATTCTGCTTTTGGAACCTCTAGGAACCACAAGTAAGCCTGCAGTCTGAGAGCGAAGTGTTCTGCTGGGAAAATATGGAACAAAAAGATCTCTAATATAAGATGGAGATAGGTTGTTGAGAGCTTTGTAGGTTAGAAGTAATGTTTTGAATTCTAGTCTAGATTTGACAGGGAGCCAGTGGAGAGAAGGTCAAACTGGAGATACTGTAGTCCCTCACTACTTCACATTTCGTTTTTTGCAGATTCACTACATCGTGGTTTTTCAAAAAAAGATTGGACATGACACAATTAGCTGATTGATGGATGAGCCTAGGAATGTTTATTTAAAATAAACAAGTTTAAATGATTTTGCACCATATGTGAAGCCCACAAGTGCAAGGGGAAGCTCCCTCCTGCAGCTGATCAACTGATCTCCTTCTCTGCCCAGCACATTTCTCCTGCTGCAGCAGCTTTGTGAAGAGTTAACCCTCTGCCGCCCAGATGAACCGATCGACTTTTGTCTTCCAACTTGATATTCAAAGTGTGTCACATTGTAAAAATCATCATAATCACAAAATATGTGTTAATAGTTATTTTTAAGTATTTTAAAGCTTCTTTGTTCAGTTGTTGAAATGTAATCGATCAAAAAGTAAATTTCTGCTCCGTGCTGCAGAGATGAAGCTGTGCGACATCTTAATGTCCTGCTGCACTTCTCTTCACTACAAATTAAATTTAAATACTGTAATATTTTAAATAAACGATCCATGCTATATGGATTTTTTTTTTTATGTTACAGTATTTAAATTTAAATAGTTTATTTAAGGAGGGAGATTGGGTTTACCAACAGGTGATGAGTGAATGTGATTACAGCCTGGCACATGTCATGACAAACTTTACTGAACTTGAACTGAACTTGAAGTTGGACAACTATTTCTTCTTCGCGGTTTGTTACTGGGCATGGTGCCAAAAACCCGTGATAAACAAGAGAATACTGTGTTGATAATTAAAACAAAAGGTAGTTTTATTAGATCAACCTGATGCAGTATGATCCCCCACAGCTAGCAGCCATTAGCATACACAAAATGGTCGCTACACTTGATCAAGTTTAGAATGCATAACATGTCTAAAACTAAATCAAATGATCAAATATTGATGTAAATTTTGGTGAATGTCTTTAGCACAACTCTTAATTTCATATGAATTATATGGCATTAAAAATATATACATATTGACTTGTTCTTAGCTACAAGTGTATTTTATGTAGCATTTTCAGTTAGCAATCAAGCTAACTGAACTCGCAGAGTGGTTGCCTAGCAACAGCGTCAGTTGGAGATCAGTGTAGAGAAGTCAAACAGTTTTTAGACTCTGCTCCAGTGAATCTGTAACTGTCAACAGAAACTGTTGTGTAGAAGAAACTGAGCAACATAAAACTACTTTGTATCAGACAGACTTGATTTCAGCTCAAACAACCAACTGCAGATATAAGGTTTGTAATTTATTGTTGTTGTTATTTCTCCTGTAATGTAGTTAGTTTTCTGTCAGCAAAAATGTTTAGCATAATAAAATTTGTAGTTTTAACTTGCTAACTGATAAAACAACGAGGAAGAGGTCCGTGACTTTAGAAATTCAAGGTGTTTGGTTTAATTTTTTTAAAGGAAACAAGTGAGAAGTGAAACCTCTGTCGTCACAGCTTCAACATCGAAGGACAGAGATCTCCAAACCAGTATCAGCTGTCCAGATGGAAACAGCCACAGGTAGAGAGGACTGTGGGGCAGCAGAAACTAGGAGAACCCAAGATCTGAATTCCTATGAAGGCAATGTGAACTATTCAAAGACCGAAGTCAGTGATGATGATGAAGCTAAACCGTTACTGTCATATCTTTATCAACACCAAGAGGAAGACAGATGTAGTCGAATCAGCATCTCAGCTGACCAGAGAGAAGAAGCAGCCAATGAAGAGGAGGGAAACGCAACAGAAACTACCATGAACAAGAACAACTTGTCTCTTCAGACACATGAAAAGTAATTCAAGACATAAGTCTTCGAGTTGTTTGGTTCATAAGAAAGGTCTAAAAGTGAAACAAAATGTACAGTCATAGCACCATCACATTGAACACAGGGGCCCCACAAGGATGTGTGCTGAGCCCCCTTCTATTCACCCTGCTAACACACGACTGCACACCATCGTACAGCTCCAACCACTTCATCAAGTTTGCGGACGACACAACAGTGGTAGGTCTCATCAGCAACAACGATGAGACGGACTACAGGAACGAGGTGAGCCGCTTGGCCTTGTGGTGCGGACACAACAATCTCACTCTCAACGTGGAGAAGACAAAGGAGATTGTCGTGGACTTCAGGAAGAGGGATGCACAACATGCCCCTCTGACCATCAACAGCACCGCAGTGGAGAGAGTGGACAGCACCAAGTTCCTGGGAGTGCACGTCTCAAAGGACCTGTCCTGGAGCAGGAACACTGCAGCACTGGCGAAGAAGGCTCACCAGCGCCTCTACTTTCTCCGCAAGCTGAAAAGGGCTGGAGCTTCAACCTCCATCATGTGCACCTTCTACAGAGGTGCCATAGAAAGTGTCCTGACCAGCTGCATCACTGTGTGGTTTGGTGCATGCACTGCATCCTGCCGCAAGAGCCTCCAGCGCATCGTGAAAGCAGCTGAGAAGATCGTCGGCACCTCCTTGCCCTCACTGCAGGACTTACACAGCAAACGCCTCACTCGGAAAGCCCACCGCATGGCAGGTGATCCCACACACCCACTACACAGCCGCTTTAGACTGCTGCCATCAGGGAGGAGACTGAGGAGTCTCCAGGCTCGTACCAGCAGACTGAGAGACAGCTCTGTTCATCAGGCAGTCAGAATGCTAAACACTCTGCCTGCTCTGCCTCCCCTCCCATTTGAACTGCCTTAACACAAAAAACTTTCTCACACATTACCACTCAACACAAAGTTTTTAACACTGGACTCTGTGTCATCAAACGGGTTATTCACTAAACTCTCGGTCATGTGTTCATTCAGTTTGCACTACTTCTCATATTTGCACTAATGTTTGTATTACATTACTGCCTATAGTCATACTACTGTTTACATTCACTGTTTACATTTATTAATACTGTTTACATTTATTACTACTGCTTTACATTTATTACTACTGTTTACATTTACACTACTTTTATCTACACTACTGCAGATACATATACAGCATTCTCTGACTAGCCTTATCTAAGGATGCCAAATGTGCCTTATGTGCCTCACTGCATATGCCACTTTGCCTCTATACCAACATCAACTACCTCATACATATACTGTGTACATTAACTTATATGCTGCTGTGCCACTCTTTGCAAATGTCAATGCTAGAACCTTCAGTTTATTTTATAGATATACTTTTTATACTTTTTATACTACTATGCAAAAACTCAGGACAGTATTACACTTTTATTATTTCATTTTATGCTTATGTTCATTGGGTGTTTGGTGTTTTAGGGGTGTTTGGTGTTTCAGTGTTGGTGTTAATTTTCATACTTTTATACTATTATGAAAAAACTCAGGACAGTGTTACACTTTTTTACTATTTTATGCTTATGTGTATTAAATGTTTTAGTGTTTAGATGGTTACTGTTGCACCGAGGGACTGAGAGAAATGCAATTTCGGTCCTGTGTATGTCCTGTACATATTGCAGTTCTGACAATAAAGTTGACTTTGACTTTTGACTTTTTGACTTTAAAGTTGAGACCAAACTGAATCGATTCGGATGTGATGAATGTGGCAAAAGATTTACCAGTAAAGGATATTTAAACAAACACATGAGAATCCACACAGGACAGAAACCATTTGCCTGTAAACTTTGTGGACAGAGATTTACCCAACAGGCCCATTTAAATAGACACACGAGAATCCACACTGGAGATAAACCATTTGATTGTGAACTTTGTGGACAAAGATTTAGCCGAAAGGACACTCTAAACACACACATGAGAATCCACACAGGACAGAAACCATTTGCTTGTGAACTTTGTGCACAAAGCTTTAGACAACAGTCCAGTTTAAACACACACATGAGCATTCACACAGGACACAAACCATTTGCTTGTGAACTTTGTGTAAAGAGATTTACCCAACAGGCCCATTTAAACACACACATGAGAATCCACACAGGACACAATTAGCTGATTGATGGATGAGCCTAGGAATGTTTATTTAAAATAAACAAGTTTAAATGATTTTGCACCATATGTGAAGCCCACAAGTGCAAGGGGAAGCTCCCTCCTGCAGCTGATCAACTGGTCTCCTTCTCTGCCCTGCACATTTCTCCTGCTGCAGCAGCTTTGTGAAGAGTTAACCCTCTGCCGTCCAGATGAACCGATCGACTTTTGTCTTCCAACTTGATATTCAAAGTGTGTCACATTGTAAAAATCATCATAATCACAAAATATGTGTTAATAGTTATTTTTAAGTATTTTAGAGCTTCTTTGTTCAGTTGTTGAAATGTAATTGATCAAAAAGTAAATTTCTGCTCCGTGCTGCAGAGATGAAGCTGTGCGACATCTTAATGTCCTGCTGCACTTCTCTTCACTACAAATTAAATTTAAATACTGTAATATTTTAAATAAACAATCCATGCTATATGGATTTTTTTTTTAATGCTACAGTATTTAAATTTAAATAGTTTATTTAAGGAGGGAGATTGGGTTTACCAACAGGTGATGAGTGAATGTGATTACAGCCTGGCACATGTCATGACAAACTTTACTGAACTTGAACTGAACTTGAAGTTGGACAACTATTTCTTCTTCGCGGTTTGTTACTGGGCATGGTGCCAAAAACCTGTGATAAACAAGAGAATACTGTGTTGATAATTAAAACAAAAGGTAGTTTTATTAGATCAACCTGATGCAGAATGATCCCCCACAGCTAGCAGCCATTAGCATACACAAAATGGTCGCTACACTTGATCAAGTTTAGAATGCATAACATGTCTAAAACTAAATCAAATGATCAAATATTGATGTACATTTTGGTGAATGTCTTTAGCACAACTCTTAATTTCATATGAATTATATGGCATTAAAAATATATACATATTGACTTGTTCTTAGCTACAAGTGTATTTTAGGTAGCATTTTCAGTTAGCAATCAAGCTAACTGAACTCGCAGAGTGGTTGCCTAGCAACAGCGTCAGTTGGAGATCAGTGTAGAGAAGTCAAACAGTTTTTAGACTCTGCTCCAGTGAATCTGTAACTGTCAACAGAAACTGTTGTGTAGAAGAAACTGAGCAACATAAAACTACTTTGTATCAGACAGACTTGATTTCAGCTCAAACTACCAACTGCAGATATAAGGTTTGTAATTTATTGTTGTTGTTATTTCTCCTGTAATGTAGTTAGTTTTCTGTCAGCAAAAATGTTTAGCATAATAAAATTTGTAGTTTTAACTTGCTAACTGATAAAACAACGAGGAAGAGGTCCGTGACTTTAGAAATTCAAGGTGTTTGGTTTAATTTTTTAAAGGAAACAAGTGAGAAGTGAAACCTCTGTCCTCACAGCTTCAACATCGAAGGACAGAGATCTCCCAACCAGTAGCAGCTGTCCAGATGGAAACAGCCACAGGTAGAGAGGACTGTGGGGCAGCAGAAACTAGGAGAAACCAAGATCTGAATTCCTATGAAGGTAATTAATGTGAACTCTTCAAAGACTGAAGTCAGTGATGATGATGAAGCTAAACCGTTACTGTCATATCTTTATCAACACCAAGAGGAAGACGGATGTAGTCGAATCAGCATCTCAGCTGACCAGAGAGAAGAAGCAGCCAATAAAGAGGGGGGAAACGCAACAGAAACTACCATGAACAAGAACAACTGTTCATAAGTTTCATATGTGTCTCTTCAGACACATATGAAAAGTAATTCAAGAAATAAGTCTTCGAGTTGTTTGGTTCATAAGAAAGGTCTAAAAGTGAAACAAAATGTACAGTCATGCAGTAAAGTTGAGACCAAACTGAATCGATTCGGATGTGATGAATGTGGCAAAAGATTTACCAGTAAAGGAAATTTAAACAGACACATAATAATCCACACAGGACAGAAACTATTTGCCTGTAAACTTTGTGGACAGAGATTTACCCAACAGGCCCATTTAAATAGACACACGAGAAGCCACACTGGAGATAAACCATTTGATTGTGAACTTTGTGGACAAAGATTTAGCCGAAAGGACACTCTAAACACACACATGAGAATCCACACAGGACAGAAACCATTTGCTTGTGAACTTTGTGCACAAAGCTTTAGACAACAGTCCAGTTTAAACACACACATGAGCATTCACACAGGACACAAACCATTTGCTTGTGAACTTTGTGTAAAGAGATTTACCCAACAGGCCCATTTAAACACACACATGAGAATCCACACAGGACACAAAGCGGTGGTTTGCAATGACTCATAGAACACACGTAAGAAACTATACACATGAGGGACAACAGCTGTGTTAAATATTAAAAGTCCTGAAGAGAGCAGGTACATGTCTTGGACCTAGGGGGTATAGAGTGTGCATCGGGATTATGAATGGAACATGTCGTTATTGTTTGTCTTGTGTGACTGAGGGTGAGGATGAGGGTGGGTCTGAATGAGTATATCTGTGTATGAATGTTTAAGTGTCAGGCTGGGTTTTGGACTGCCCCCTCTCTGATACTTCCGAGGCTACTTAGTGTCGCGCTCCTGCCACATGGCCCCCCCTGGTAGGTGTTCCCTTGCCTGCGGGCGTGCTTGGGGCCCTCACTATCTGGGGTTGGGCGCTTGGGCGTTTGTCGGCTCGGCCTGGTGGCTGCCTGGTGGGGCTCGTGCCCTCTGGTCCGGTCGGGTCTGGGCCCGAGGGGTGGGCGTCCCCGGTGCCCGAGCCTCGGTGACCGGCCCTGGGGCTACGTCGGCGCGGCGGGCTCCGGCGGGGGCCTGTGAATTTGTCGCGGGCGACACCGGGGGGTCATTGTATGTGGTCGCTGGTAGGGGTTCGTCCAGTTCTTCCCCTTGGTAGGATCTGGGGAGTGGGCTAGTGGCTCGTCCTGTTCGGGCAGTCCTGGGGACTCTGGGCTCGGGGTCCTTCCTGGGGTCTTGGGCTTTGATCGCTCCTTCGTCTGCCTCGGGCTTTGGGGGGACGGATCTCTGATGCTTCACAGTCGCTACTAAATGTTCTATTGGAGGAACCTTATACACTTATGCATGCTCACAACCACACACAAATGGATGCAGGGATGTATATATATATATATATATATGCAGATATGTAGATGGGTATATAAATGAATATAAAAGTATATGTATGTATACTATCTATATATATATATTTGTAGATATGTAGATGGGTATATAAATGAATATAAAAGTATATGTATGTATATATGTATATATATATTTGTAG
>JBBPBX010046108.1:3019-13200 GCA_038048925.1 Garcialebias charrua | reverse complement strand
GTAGAACGTCCCTTCAAACTGGTTCTGAATTGTGGTTTTACAAACAACTCTGTTCCCTTAAGATTATAACAACTTTGTCTTTTAACAAAGTGCATTTGGATATTTAAAGGTAATGCATTATTTTGAGCTCTATACATAACTGATAAAATATTATAGTCTACCAAATCATGGAACTTCAGTAATTTTAGTTGATAAAATAATGTACTTGATGGATGACGGTAATGCTTTCTAGTGATAATTCTTACAGCTCTTTTCTGTAATACAAAAATAGGCTTTGTGATTGTTTTACACGCATTCCCCCAAACATCAATACAATAGATTAAGTGTGGAACAATGATTGTGTTATACAACAAATACAGAGCTTTATCATTCAATAGGTCTCTGACTTTGTACAGTACTGCAATCGATTTAGCTATTTTTATTCTTACAGAATTTATGTGTTGTTTCCATGTCAGTTTGTCATCAATGATAACACCCAAAAACTTCACCTCACTCACTCTACAAATCTCAACATCCTCAATTTTGAGTGGAACATCAACAGTTTTCTTTCTATTACCGAATATCATGTAATTAGTTTTCTCTAGATTTAATGATAATTTATTTATTTTAAACCAAGTTTGTATCTTTACAAATTCTGTCTTTATCAATTCTAACATTTGTTCTATATCTTCACCTGAACAGAAAAAAGTGGTATCATCAGCGAAAAGTACACATTTAAGGAGTCCTGACACATTTACCAAGTCATTCACATATAAAATAAAAAGCTTTGGTCCAAGTACAGAGCCTTGGGGAACTCCACATGTGATATTACAGAGGTCAGATCTTACATCATTTATTTGTACAAATTGTTTCCTATTTTTTAAGTAGCTAGATACCCACTGTAATGCTGGTCCTCTAATACCATATTTGTTCAGTTTTTCAAGGAGAATGGTGTGATCAATAGTATCGAATGCTTTTTTTAAATCAACAAAGATACTGATACAATGTTGTTTTTGATCGACAGCAGTAGTTATTTGTTCCATTAATTCCATGAGAGCCATTGATGTAGAGTTTTTTGATCTAAACCCATACTGACTGCTGCTTAGAATATTTTGTTTATCTATAAATTGATCTAGTCTGTTTACAAATAGTTTTTCAAGAATTTTTGAAAACTGTGGTAACAAGGATATAGGTCTATAATTGTTGAATACACATTTATCACCATTTTTAAAAAGAGGAACGACCTTAGCTACTTTCATATTATCTGGAAATATTCCTGTTGAAAATGATAAATTACATATGTATGTAAACGGCTCAATAACATGGCTCATTATGTCCTTTACAAACATCATATCCATGTCCACCCAGTCTTTCGATCTCTTGTCTGTAAGATGTTTTACTACATTCATTATTTCCTCTTTGTTAGTTCCATTTAGGAAAATACTATTTGCACAACCTGTAATTGAGTGGATCATATTTTTATCTACTTTTGGTATCTTAGCTGCAAGGCTTGATCCAACATTCACGAAATATTGATTAAATCCATTTACAATTTCATTTTCATCATGAACTTCATCGTTGTCTTTTACAAAATATTTTGAAATACCAGTTTTTGCTTTATGATTCTTCAGTACACCATTCATTACTCGCCATGTTGCTTTCATATCACCATTAGTTTTATCTAATAATTTACTATAATATTCTTTCTTATGTTTCCTTATAATCCCTACTAATTTATTTTTATACTTTTTATATTTTTCTTCTGCGCTCTGACTTCGCAATTTCAAGAAACATGAATACAAATAATTCTTTTTTTTACATGCATTTCTTAACCCTTTTGTCATCCATGGTTGATCATTCGTATTTCTCTTTGTGTAATTTGTTTGCACACAATTCTTTTCATACAGGGTTTCCAATATATTCATAAACTCATCATATGCCCTGTTCGCATCATCAGCACAAGGTTATTTTTTTCTTACAACTCTGCCTTGAAAGGTGGTCAGCAGTGTGTATTCCTTCAAGGAAAGCTGTGCATACATTTAAAACAAGACCTAAAGGCAGATTTAATCACGTTACTAATGAACTTAATGTTCTGTAGAACTTAAACTTTTTTTTTTTTTTTTGCAGAGCGAAGATGGATAACTGGAAACCCCTCAGTCTTTCCATGAGCAACAAACCGGATCAGAAAGATCACCATCGAAAATTGGATTACTACATCAAAATCCAAAGTAGTGAGAGTCGTGGCACAGAGGTTAGAGAAGGTGGGCCTGTGATCGGAAGATCGCTGGCTCAACTCCCAGTACAGACAACATCAAAAATGTGGGTGGGATAGGTGAAGCACCCACACCTGTATCCACTCTCATTTGCCCTACTCTGGGCCCTTGAGCAAGGCCCATCTGCTCCCTTGGGCTCCCTACATAGCAGTTCTCTGCTTCACACAGACAGCTGTGGTAGCTCGGTGGTCTGTGGTTGAGTCAGGAAGGACATCTGGCATTAGAATAATTGCCTGGTCTTCGTGCGAGTTATCAATTTCTCCTGGGAAATGTGTAAATTAAAAAAAAGCTTTGTCTATCGCAAGCCCCCCCCCACACACACACACACACACACACACACAAATCTTCTGCGGAGGCTTGTCAGAACTGTGTTGGCTGCCCGTCATCTTATCAGGACAATAGACTCTCTGGAAGTGCTTCATGGACCACCTCGTCGTCAAATGCATATGTAACTGTAGCAAAACTTTAATCCCTTGACAGGTAATAGACCCTCCTTGATAAACCAGAATTGTTTGTGTACAGTCTAAACTAAACTGTGTGTACGTGCATATTTTCTTCCCTCTGCCGGGAAGCAAACTTCCATCCCTCTGACGGGAAACAAACACCCTTATTGATGTCATATTGGATTAGAAAAGAAATGCAAGTGTCAGAATTAGAACAGAACTATGGATGTATTGTTTCTGTGTTGAACACTTATTAAATCTTTCCTCCTGCTGGCAAGAAACACATTTCCTCATTTTATTTAACCTGTTGACTAAAAGAGCCTCTACAAGCCTCTACATAACGTGTTCATAAATGTGCTTGCTGGCAGAGTTTTTTTTTTTTATGTCTTAAATCGTGTCCTGTTAGGACAAGGTGTGAAGATATCTTTTTTGGGTAATGCCACTACCCTCTCCTCATGGCTTTGTTCATTTTGCTTTCTAAAAAATGTATTCTGAAAAGAATAAGAAGGCTGCGCTATCCTAGCAGCAGCTACATGCACTCCGCCCATCTTTCGGATGACTGTACAGACATATTCTCGTTGTATCTCGGTACAAAGATAATAAAGCTTATTCTGATACTGATACTGATTCTGATTCGCTGCGGCAACCCATGATGTAGGGAGCAACCGAAAGAAGAAAATAAACAAATAAATAAAAATACCCTTGTAGCTCACCCTACTCTTCTACTTACATGGTTCCACTTTACTTCAAACTCTGGTCCTCTACAAGAGGCCTGGGAGTATGAGGGCTCTGTTCAGTATCTTGGCTTTTCCCAGGACTGTGTTCTTCTGGACAAAGATTTCTGTGGTTGTTCCTGGGACCTGTTGGATCCAGTTGGGGGGGTCACAGCACCAAGTACCACTCTGATGACCATTGGCACAACTGAAGTGTTGACTCTCCACAGTTTCTCAATAGGCTATATGCCACGGGCTTCCGTTCCAGCACCTCCGCAGTCATTACACAGACGGCGCACTTCCGGTTAGCGGGAAAGACACGAACATAAATGACTAAATACAATTAATAAAACATCGGCATACACACCAATAACAACTCTATACACATATAAAACCATATAAAATTATGGCGACGTTCCCCCTACGGATAGCCGCGATAAATGTTCGCCGAAACCCCCCCGCGGAACAGCTGTTCCCACCGGTGGGCGGACACAACGGTACTCACGTGTAGTGCCGGTAGCGCGCGGCCGCTTCCCGTTTCGGGTCGTTGTCATGGTTTGCTACTAGGAGCTAACGCTAGCAACAACGGAGGTGGATGGGAACCGGAAGTGGCGGGTAGGTGTTGCATTTTGCCGGAAGTACGTCACGCCCCCCCGTGGCATATAGGCTATTTCCTCTTTCAGCCCTTGGGATTTCTCGAGCGTGTTCCTGATGTTACAGTCACATGGGATTGCTACATCTATCACCACTGCTTTCTTTTGTAGCTTGCTGACCACCAAAATGTCCGGTTGGTTAGCCATCATGTTTGTCTGTTTGTATTTGGATGTCCCACAGTACCTTAGCCGTTCTATTCTACACCACCCTTGGTGGCATCTCTCACTTAGACTTCCAAGCCTCCAGTCCATACTTGGCAAATATGTTTCTGTATTTATTACAGCCACTTAGTTAAGGTGTTCCATGTATGCTTTGCCTACCTGGATCTTAAATCATGCAGTGTGTTGAACTGTCTCAGAGGCATCTTTGCACAGCCTGAATCTTGGGTCTTGTCTGGTATGGTAGACCCTTGTCACTATTGCTCTTTTGCTGAGGGCCTGTTCTTGTGCTGCCACTATTAGTGCCTCTTAACGCACTTTTCATTAATAAAAATCTCAAAGTGCTACAAAGTGCAACTAAAGCAAAAATCAAATAAAACAAGTGATAAAATCAAGTAAAATCAATAATAATATCAACTAAGATCAAAGACAAAATCATGTGGAGGCAGAATAGGCCTGCTTAAAAAATAAATAAATAAATAAAACAAGTGATAAAATCAAGTAAAATCAATAATAATATCAACTAAGATCAAAGACAAAATCATGTGGAGGCAGAATAGGCCTGCTTAAAAAATAAATAAATAAATAAAAAATAAAACAAGTGATAAAATCAAGTAAAATCAATAATAATATCAACCAAGATCAAAGATAAAATCATGTGGAGGCAGAATAGGCTTGCTTAAAGGACAACACCCACCGTGACAGTAACAATTCACCATATTGGACAATTACTGTAGTAGAATATGATGTCTATTTTCATTTTTGCATTTGGTCCAGGCGAGTGTAAAAAACAAAACAAAAAGACAACGGAGTCCCGGAAACATCAGGAAACCCTGCCGAAGATTGCCGAAGTCCGGAGGGACGTAAATACAGGCTCCACTCAGAAGGCAGGAGTGAGTTTGCGATAGAGGCTTATGAGAGTGAGAGTTAAACTCGTGTCCTAGGTGGATGTGCGAGGTTCTAAATATTTCCTGGTGCAGTTGTGGGTTCAGGACCAGCGCTCCCTGTTTTTATTTATTTTTTAGAACTTTTTAATAAGATACAACACCGCTGCGGTTAAAGCTGTCGGCTCGCCTTTTTATTCTCTACCCCCGACCTGTCACTGAATTGATTGACAGGTCATGGGGAGAGAATAAAAAGCCAGCCGGCAGCTTCATGAGGAAATTAATGAATTTGTCGCGAGCGAGCAAATTAAACTAGTGTCCTATGTGGATGCGCAATCTCAAAATATTTCCTGGTGCAGTTGTGGGTTCAGGACCAGCGCTTTGTTTTTATTTATTTTTTAGAACTTTTTATAACACCGCTGCGGTTAAAGCTGTCGGCTCGCCTTTTTATTCTCTATATGAATATGGTGCAAGAATGTCCTATAGATAGTCAGGTGAAGTTCCGTGTAAGCATTGGTGTGTAATGAGAGCAGTTTTGTACTGAATTCTGTAGGTGACAGGAAGCCAATGGAGGTTATGGAGAATGGGTGTAATATGTTCAAATTTACGAGCTCTCAATAAAATCCTTGCTGCACTGTTTTGAATATATTGAAGCTTCTGAAGATTTTTGCCAGGGATTCCAATAAACAGGGAGTTGCAGTAGTCGAGCCTGGAGGAGACAAAGGCATGGACGAGTTTCTCAGCATCAGAAAAAGTCAGAGATGGGCGAAGTCTGGAGATGTTTCGAAGATGGAAGAAGCAGGTTTTAAACAGATGCTTAATGTGATTTTCAAATGTAAGATGAGAGTCCATTTTTATTCCAAGATTTGTAACAGAGGTGGAGAGGGGGATGTCTTGTCCAGAGAAGGAGATTGTTGTTAAAGTTGATGTTTGTATCTGGTGAGGGGTGCCAATCAGTATGGCCTCAGTCTTGGAGCAGTTTAATTGAAGAAAGTTCTGATTCATCCATGCCCTTATTTCCTCCAGGCAGGTAGAGAGGGCAGTGAGTGAAGATGGAGATGGGGATGATGAGGATGCTCCAGTCCTGATGTAAAGCTGTGTATCGTCGGCATAGCAGTGAAAAGAAATGTTGAACTGATTAATAATTTGACCTAAAGGCAGCATGTAAAGGGAAAACAGCAGGGGCCCCAGAACTGACCCTTGAGGGACACCACAGGAGACACCGACTGTCTGGGAAGTGGCATTGCCAAGACTAACACATTCCAGCCTATTGGAGAGGAAAGATTTGAACCAGTCCAGGACAGTGTCACAGAGACCGACCTCCACATGAAGACGGTGGAGGAGGATACTATGGTCCACAGGTTATAAGCACTTAGGTAACAGTTTATGTTTAAAGTGTGCTTCATAAATACAGTTGACTTGACTTCTTCAATCTGTCAGTGGTACATGCCGGGGCAGGGGCTTATCTTTCCATGAGGGCTCCTCTTGTTCTGCCTCTTTCACATTGGATTTCGGCTGCTGCCTGAGACCTTCACTCATCAGTTCATCATTGGATGCTTTCCTTCTGATGTACTCCAGGATCTTAGTTATTTCATCTTTTATAGTGGCTTGTATGTTCACCAGTCCTCTCCTTCCCCCTTTCTCTTAGTGTATCATCTAAGGTTGCAGGACTTGGGGTGAAACCCTCCTTGCACTGTGACGAGCTTTCGAGTCTCAGTGTCAGTGGCTTCCATCTCCTCTATTGGCCAGGCTCTCTCTCAACACACACACACACACTGTATATACTGTATATATATATATATGTGTGTGTGTGTGTGTGTGTGTGTGTGCGTGTGCGTGTGTGTGTGTGTGTGTGCGTGTGCTTTGTATCAATGCATCTATGTATGCACATATGTAAACTGACCACCCCCATCATTTTAAAGAAACCATGCTTTTAAAAATTGTATTAGTTAAAGCTGCAGTATGTAGCTTTTTTTATGAACATATTTCTTCACTCTGTCACTACCTCCTGACAGACTGATGTTAGCCAGGTAATCTCTGAAAAAAATTTAAAAAAAATATTGTCCCCTTGCTTCTCCAGGTGGTAAATAAGCATTTCTAAAAAGAAAAGGTGACCCGCCATTTTCCAGCCAATAAAAACAGAGTTTGTAACCAGCCAATAAAAACAGAGCTTGAATTTGAATCAGCCAATAAAAACAGAGCTTGAATTTGAAATTCAACAGACCACAAGGGGGCAGAGCCACATATGGCTCTGAGGGGGAGGGATCAGAATGCTTTGCCTGTTGAAAATATTTCTAACTGCTGCAGTTCTACAGAAACTGCATACTGAACCTTTAAAGGGGACCACATAAGTATTTAAAATTTTATGTTATGTCTGTGTGCTATCTTGACAATATTAATTCATTTTAATACACAAAATAATTCTTAGATAATTAATTATACCCTTTTTAATTCTGCCATTTTTAACTTTCGTTTTGAACGACCGGTTTCTTGAAGTCCACGCCCTTCAACGATCTGTTTACGCCCTCTGTAACAGCCAGTATCTGTAATGTGTTGTTGTTTTAAAATTAGCTCTTTTTTTATTACTCATTTGACTTACTGTTAGTGTTAGCTTAAGATAACTTACCGAAACCCGTCTGAGCGCGCCGCAATTTGCTGCTCCTTTTAGCATGAGACCACCCGAATCCGAAGCTAATGTTAGCTTGTTCCTCTTCCGGTGTTCGCCAGCTCCGCTCGTTGCACGCGGAGATTTTGGGAGTTATCGCTGTTCCAGTCAAGACAACACAAAGTTCACCAAGTGTCTCCCGTAAATTAATCCGTAAGGAGAAGGTCCTCTGCAGGCTGCTGCGAGGCTGAAACGAGGCTGTACAGTTGAAGCTCCGCTCCATCGCGCCAGAAGAGGGTCCCGTTGCCGCCGGTCCCTACGCCGGGGGTCCGCTCGTTTAATTTTTGCCGGCTGCGCGTTGGGAGCGATCGCAAATACACTAAAAATTGAACTAAAACATAAAAATAACAATTATACTTTATTTATAAAGCCATTTAAAAAAAAACAGCTGCAACAAAGTGCTGTACACATGAAATTAAGAACATATAAACAAAAGATGAGATGAAATCATGAAAAACAACAGTCATGTGTTTAATACTGAAGTGGGTGGAGCATCACCAGGGGTTGCTAGGTGAGGGGCTGGACTCAGGTTTGAGGTGGTTGGCTGCGGTTTGTGACGTCACAAACCGCAGGAAGTGGGAAACGAAGTGTATTTATCAAAGATAAATAAATCTACTTAGAGTAAATAAACCACTGGGTGCATTTTTTTGGCCTTAGGACTGTTTTTTTATGAAGTAAATACCCAAAGTTGAGTTAAAAAAACATTAAAAAGTGAATTTTGAATATGTGGTCCCCTTTAAAAGTATAGTTTCCTCAAATTATTTGGGGTGGCCATCTATTGATCTTTGTTGGCCAAGGCCACTACTAGTCATGCCCTTGCTCTGCCATTGGACCTTGTCATTGATAAAATATTTTTCAAGATGTTTTCTTGCATCCCCTGTTCAGTACTGTCTTGCAGGAATACTCATCTCAAAAACTAAAAACATTTATTTTACAAATTCCTCAGCAATGGTGGACATTGGCGTACAACTTGTTTTTTGTTGAAGCATATCTATCCATCCATTACTTTTTTGTGCAATGTTCTTTCCAGGTCGCTGATGTCCATGTCCCGCATTCACTGTACGGCAAGCGGGAGGACACCCTGGACATGTCCCCAGTCCATCACAGGGACACACAAAGACAATCATTCCCACTCTCACGCCTAAGGACAATTACCCTAACACGTTTTTTGCTTTGTGGGAAGAAACCAAAACCTTTTAGGTATTTTTTTTTCTATAAAACACATTTTTTAATCCACCATATAAGACACTTATAGGTGAAAGCAACATAGCTGCTCCACCAAACATGAAAACACAAAACAAAAACATAGGACCTTTTCTAGTACTGATGTGCAGCATGTGGCACTTAAAATATAATATGCTTTGGAGTTTAAGCAATTAGTAATAATGTGATAACAAAAAAAGCATTGATAAAAGTGTGTTGTAAAATCTTCACATAAATCAGGTAGATAAACTCTTAAAAACAGTTGTTTCACTCACCTACGTGAGTTGAAACAGTATGGAGTGACTAGATCAGAGTTCCCCAAACTACGGCCTGCGGGCCGGCCCCCACATTTGGTCCGGCCCCCAGAACAATAGTAAAAAAAAAAAAAATTTTTATTTTTTTTTTACAAATGAATACATGTACAGTACTGTACGGTCACCAAGTACTTAGCCTATCCTAACACAGTTTTTAAAGATGAAGGAGTAAGTTGAATTGTCTCCCTTTCACATAAAGGGAGCTAGCTGGGGTGGGGGGTGGGAGGAGTGACGATATTCCAATGCGCAGCAACGCTTTCCTCAGCCCTCCTCATCTTGTATTCTCACAGACATAGTCTTGCGAGTTTTGGGTGCGGTGACACAGCGCTCTCACGAGACTTTAGGACAGCAGTGGAACTGTCGGTGCACAGTAAACATGGATGGAAAACTAGCAAACAAGCAAACAAAAACGTATTATTTTCACACAGAGTGGGAGGAGGAGTATTTTTTTGTTTATTCTAATTCAAAGTCTATTTGCCTCATCTGTAATTCGAGCATCACCTGGCGTGGATGGAGAGTTCTGGAGTCTGCTCTCAGAAGAAAAGTATCCTTACATCCGAAGATGTGCTTTGAACTTAACAGCACTTTTTGGATCTACCTACCTGTGTGAGTCTGCTTTTTCACACATGAAAATCATCAAGTCCAAAAACAGATCCACAATGACTGATGATCATCTGGAGACCTGCCTGCGCCTCCCAACCACCTCATACTGCCCCGCGCCTCCTCCTCTCAGTGTCAGAAGTGCCACTAAGGTAGAGACACATTTATTTTATACAGCTTGCACCAGATGACACCATCCTGCTGCACAGAGCAGCTGCCTAGTTTTGATATTTAGGTTTTATTGAGGTTTGAAATAGTTGTTGGAGATTTGTAAATCTGCACCTTTGTAAGTCAC
>JBBPBX010046107.1:0-19000 GCA_038048925.1 Garcialebias charrua | reverse complement strand
GGACTTACGAGCATGCATCTCATTTAATTTTTTTTTTTTTTTTTTTTTTTTTATTTTTTTATTTATTTTTTAATAAATGAATACATGTACAGTACTGGACAGTCACCAAGCACTTAGCCTATCCTAACACAGTTTTTAAAAATGAAGGAATGAGTTGAATTGTCTCCCTTTCACATAAAGGAAGCTAGCTCCCTTTATGGGAATGGAGCCTGCAGGGAGGAGGGACACCATTCAACTGACTCCTTAACTGTGTTAGGATAGGCTAAGTGCTTGGTGACTGTACAGTACTGTACATTTATCTATTTATAAATAAATAAAAAATACTGTATATACAGTACTGTATATTTTTAATAAATAGATAAATGTACAGTACTGTACAGTCGCCAAGAACTTAGCCTATCCTAACAGTTTTTAAAGATGGAGTCAGTTGAATTGTCTCCCTCCTCCCTGTAGGCTCCATTCCCATGCTTGGTGATTGTCCAGTACTGTACATGTATTCATTTATAAAAATATATTTTTTTTATTTATTTTTTACTATGTGATCCTACTTACGAATTTTTGACATACGAGCGCCCCCTAGGGACGGAACTCGCTCGTAAGTCAGGGACTACCTGTATATATATATATACATATATACATATACTGTACATATATACATAGCCTATACATATGAGTACCGGTAAATGTAAATATGTGTGCAAAATTATTATTATTATTATTTTTAATTTTGTGGGCGTTGCTTATAGTCATGTGCGCTCAATAGTCTAGAAATTACGGTAATTAAAAGGTGATATGAGATTAAAATTTTCATGAAGTCGAGCAGTACGACTACAATGAAAGGCAAAAAAAAGTGTAGAAAACATAAATAAATTAAATTTATCATGTAAAAAAAACAGCTGGGGGACAGCTGGGGTTAACAGTGAGGGACTGTTACCTTTTTTTTCTTTTTAATTTTTTTTGTACTTTTGACTGCGTGAGTGCTGTGTAAGAATTATGAGGAGGTCAATATTAATACTGACCTCTTTATCCTTAATTAATCTACTTATTCAGATTGAATAGTAAATTCACGGATTCTGTTCTTTTTCAGTTTACCCAATATTTCTGTGATCTTTATGATGGATAAATACACAAAGCCATTAAGTGACAATGGAGACGTTAACTTAGTTTGATATGTCAAAGAGACACTATCATTTATTTACAATAAATCAACTAAATTAACACCATTACACTTGATTGACATGATTTCACTTTCTTTCAATTCAAATACGTCAGCACACTTAAATTTAACACAACAGACATAAATATTAGATGTTAAGCATATTTAGTCTGTGGGCTCTTTAACTTAAAAAATATAGTTTCCAGCTTAGGTTGAGAGGGAAAAGAAATAGGAAAGATTTATGGAGGAAGAAAAGTTAAGAGTTTTAGGGAGTTATCTTGATGTGTTTAACCAGAAACATGGCAGTTCTCCGGCCGATTAAAGCTACACGTTGGTACCCTTGGCAAAGCATTTGACGACTTGTTACCTCGTGAAGATGGTCAGTCTCCCTCGGTCCAGTTTGGTCAGTTCGTTTACCATTCTCAGCGTCTCCAGACGTGCGCCTTGACTCGAACCGAAGTAACGGCAGCTCCTGGTGCTGTTGTTCAAGATAAGACGTTCCTTAAAGGAATGTCAATAAAAGAGAGCTTTTCAGCTGTTGAAGATGGCTTATAACTTGGCATGTTATAAGTCTTTAACTGAATGACGTGTCCTTAGCGTGTGACTAGACGATCATCAGTTCTTTGGAGAAGACCATGGTTTGAGGCTTACTCCAGCAGACTTCTTTAGAAAGTAAGATGTGAAGGTTTTAACTGAGACGTGACCCAGAAAATGTGTTCTTTCTGATTGGCCGAATGGCATCATAAGTTGATGTGAGGATGACATCAACATGTTGAAAGGGGGTCAAAAGATTAGTTTGTCAGAAAGATAAAGTGTTAGTTTCAGATGTCAGCATTTTATCATAAAACTGATTCCTTTGCTTTAACACTTTAACAAAATACTGTTGGTTTGATTAAAACAACGTCATTAAGCATTACATATGGGACCTATTAATGATAATAGCTTGATTATTAAATAGGACAAAAACAAAAGTCTCTGGATGTCTAGATTGTCCTGAGCTCAAGCTAAAATGAATGAGATAAAGTGTTCCTTTTATCTTCACATGCAAGTTCGAGAGGAGAGGAGAAATCCTCCATGTACAACATTTTGAATTAAGCAGAGTATTTGATTTATCTGACATTAAAATGTACTGATGCTCTTACAAATAAAATTATTCATTTGATCACATCAGCCTAAAATCAAAGATAGAAATAGTCTCTTATTGGTGACTATGTTATCAGATTATAGCTAAATGAATAATTTTGTAGTAAATGTCTTGCTTTACTGAGAGGTCAGTAAAGGTCATCACTGGACAGTTCAAAAACCTTAATTTGACCCTGGGTAGGTCCACTACATCTCCCCCCTTTTGGAAGCCATCGCCAGTCCTTGGGGATGGGGTCCAACACGAAAGGAAACCTTGAACTGTCTTTGATCTTGAAGTAATCCAGCAAGTGGAAAAAAAAAAAATCAAAAATTATAATCCCATAAAGTTTTTGGAAATTCCATACTGTTCGTAGGTAATCCCATTGCGAAAAGCTTTTAATCCTTTGGAAAACAAAGTCTGTTAACTCTTGGAAAACAAAGTCTGTGATCCCTTGGAAAGCAAAGTCTTATAATCCACAGCGGTAATTCCACAGCAGTAAATCCCCAACGATTAGTTTTGTTGAATGATCAGCAACAATTGTTTTCATAATCAGCATGTAGAGGGGATCCCTCGATCTGACGCAGAGGAGGCGACCCTTGGATGAAGGTTGAAGACCAAGCGTTGGAGCTGCAGGTCCCCACATCGATGGTTGGAGGCTGGTTGGTTTCCAGTCCGTGCCACTCTGGTTCTATGTGTCATGCATTTATGTGGTTTTTAAGGTGGGCTTATGATTGGGATTTTACATTAAGCCTTACCTATATGCACCTGGTATGTAAGCTATCATGGTTTAGATCAGCTACAATTACCAATTAAGGGGTGGATCAAATCTATAAATTAGGTATAGGGATCTGTACCTATAGAATTTTAGAGGGCTTCTGTAACGAAGGCCTCTAATTCCAAACTATTCCTCCATTCATTACTTAGTTTAGGTTAAACTAAAATAAAAATGAAATATAGTTTGATCTAAATGTCTGTTGTCTTTTAGACGAACGACGTAGGATTTGGTATTCCTAATAAATTTTGAAGTCTATGGCGAGACTCATCAAAATGAATAGATAATCTAGAATAGAAACGATCGAATCGGTTCAATTTAGAAATTGTGAGAGTACAGTGTCATTGACTCTTTGACGATTGAGATTTAACAAAACGAACTGCATGTTGGCATAGTTAAATCCATATCATTCATTAACCAATGTTAATACAAAACCTTTTTGGCTGGGAGTGTTCAGAACCAAACAGTATCTCAACTAATGACAACAGTAATGACTAAACAACACGGAAACAACGTTTCACTGCTTCGACACACTCTTGTCGTCAGATTCCAAAGTGCAACACACAAGAAAACAGGTCTCAACTTTATGACCGAGGTCAAATTAAATCTCGTGGATTTAAACGGTTGTTAAGATTAGTTTTTGTTGTGGGTTTTAGGCTTAGCGTTTCTAAGTTCAAATTGGACAATGCGACTTATAGGGTGGGAATTATGGTAGTTTAAACCTGATTAGTTTATTTACTAACTTGTGTTTGGACGACCTTATTATCCCATGAAGTCGGTGTATTTGTGAGATCTTTGTCTTTTGTGGAGTCATTGAACGCCTTGTAAGGTTTGATCTGATTTCGATGTACCCATTTAGCAATTGGCTCTTTGCGGCCTTTGCTGATTTTGATTTCGTAGACGACTGAGGACACTTTGTCTGTTATCAGATGAGGTCCAGTCCACCTGGGCATTAGTTTGCGGGCGAGAGTTCCGGTCTCGGACCCTCCTTTCCCGGTTGCTGGAGCGAACGTATAGTACCAGACTCTGTCTCCCACTTGGAGTTCATTGTGAGAGGCCTTCTGGTCGTAGTACGCCTTACGTCCTTCAGCGGATTTTTCCAGGTTTTTCTGGGCGAAAGCAAAAGTGTTTCTGAGGTGTACATTCAAATCTTTCATGTATTGTTGTGTGGTGTAGGCTGTCGCCATGGCGGCGTCGCCTGGTTGGTACAACAGGTGTAGAGGGAGAGTCATTTGTCGACCGGTCATCATCTCGAAGGGAGAGATGCCAGTTGATGTGTGTGGAGTGGCTCTTATGGCCATGAGGACCAGAGGGAGTTTCACGTCCCAGTCCTTGTGGTTTGCAGCCACGTATTTCTTCAAAATACTCACCACAGTTCTGTTTGCTCTTTCTACTTGGCCTGAAGCCTGTGGGTGGTAGCCGACATGAAAGTTGGCCTTGACGCCTAGCGTCTTCCACAGTTCTTTCATCACTTCACCTGTGAAGTGTGTACCTTGGTCTGAGTTCACCCGAAGGGGAAGTCCAAACCTTGAGAATATATGATTCATTAACAACATAGCAGTGGTTTGTGCTGTGTCGTTAGGAGCTGGTAGGCATTCTACCCATTTGGTGAATGCACAGGTTACCGTGAGAAAATATTTATTTCCTCTAGAGCTCTTAGTGAGTGGTCCAACCCAGTCGATCTGGAGGTCAGACCATGGGAATGCAATGCCTCTGCTTTGCAGTGGTGCTCTGTGAAGTGGTCTGGTTGGCTGAAACTGGCCACAGACCACGCACCCTTCAATGTAGTCCTTGACATCCTTCTTCATTCCAGGCCAATAGGCAATTTGTTTTAATGCCGTCAGCGTGGCTTTATCTCCTTTGTGTCCTGCGGACGGGAGATCATGGGCATGAACTAACATCACCCCCCTTTGGTCATGGGGAACCACGAACACAGGTGAGGACGTTGGTCCATGAGCAAAAGTTAAGATGCCCTTGATTAGTTTTAGCTGTTTGCGCAGCTGATAGAGGACCTTAAGGTCTGGATCGGAATCCAGGTCGTCTTTAGACGGACTATTTTTGTTCGGATCAGTCAGGTACAGTATCATGGAGTTGATAGCAGGATCCGACTTTTGTAGTTGGATGATGTCTGGGTCAGTCAGTGCGGGTCGTACAGAGACTGCGTTGTCAGCAGGTCTGGTTGCGGCCTGTGCACGTGTGACTGCCATAACTCTGACTGAAGGATGTGTTGGCAGAGTCTCGATTAACCAGGAGGGGTCGAAGGACCATAGAGGACCTTCGTCGGCTCCTTCTTTGGCTAAGGAGTCTGCAATGTCATTGTAGTGCTTGTCATCGCCTGGGACTCTAGAATGCCCTGGAACCTTCTTCCAGTAGATCTGTAAGTCATGTGATGTCACCAAGTGATCACACGCTATGAAAAGCTCTTTGTGTTTGACCACTTTTCTGTCGCTTGTTAGGAAACCGTTCTGTTTCCACACAGCGAGGTGACAAGCGAAACTCAAACGAGCATAGTTAGAGTCAGTGCAGATGACTAGCGTCTTGATGGAGCGTTCTACTACCATCTGGAGAGCTATTAGGATTCCTGCAATCTCAGCATACTGAGAAGTCTGAGAGCCTAATTTGTAGCTGAAAGTTATCTGTTCATGGTCTTGGAGGAGAACTCCTCCAACACCTGCCCTACAGATTTTGTCGCGGAGGAATGAAGATCCATCCACGTACAATGTTGTCATATCTTTGCAGATATTGTCATCAAAGAAGTGGTGATTCGGGTCTTCAGTTACTGGGGTTTTTTCCTCAACCGGCGGCTGGGTGGCTGGTACATCTTGTGTACACTTCTGGCAGATTGCCAAGTCCGTCCCCAGATGAGACTTCTTGTTTTGACCATAACGTATGTCTAGGTTAAAACTTTGAAGCGCCATGAGCCACGTTGCAACACGTGAGTTTGTCACCACACCATCTCTGATGCGTTCACTGTTAAGAAAGGTCACTGGCTGGTGTTGTGTTTCCACAATGATTTTCTGTCCACCAATGTAGCTGGAGAAATGTTTAACTGCCCACACTGTGGTCAGTAAAGCTTTCTCACAGTCTGAGAATCTCAACTCGGGGCCTGCCATCGTTTTGCTGGCATAGGCTACTACACGTTTGTCTCTGTCGTGTATCTGGTACAGACCTGCACTTATGCAATGAGCTGAGAAGCCCACTTCCAAGTAAAACTCTTTGTTGTAGTCTGGGTAGACTAAACAAGGGGCTGACTTGATCCTGTTTATAAGAGCGTCCATTGCCTGTTGCTGTTTGTCAGTCCAAACAAATGGTACGTCTTTTTTAAGGAGTTCAGTCAGTGGTTTCGCAAGGTCCGCATAGTTTTCGATGAACTGGTTCGAGTAGTTACACACGCCCAGAAAACTTTGTAGTTCTTTGAGATTGGTGGGGACTTTGAGATTGTCGAGGCCTTGGGTGCGAGTCAGCTGTGGTTGTACTCCGTCAGGACCTACAAGTAGGCCAACGTAGTCCACTTTGGTTCTGCACCATTGGCATTTTGACAGTGATATCTTAGCACCAGCAGTTGTCAGCTGATTCAGAACGTGGTCGATCTCAGCCAAATGTGAGTCCAGTGTTGGCTGCCTCAAAAGGACATCGTCCACGTAGATCAGTGTCCCACGCTCGTGGGCGTCTGGACATGCTTTGTTCAAGAAGATGTTGAACTCTGCAGGTGAGTTAGCGTAGCCAAAGGGACACCTGTTAAAGGTGTACTGACGGCCACCAAAAGTGAAAGCTAGTTTGTACTGGTCCTCGGCGCGCACAGGGATGGTCCAAAAACCAGAGGCGACGTCGAGGGTCGAGAAGTACTTACCATTGGTGACCTTGGGCAGTTCCTGTTGGAGTTGCGTCATAGGCCATCTGGATAAGGGAACTTGTTTGTTTAGCTTTCGGTAGTCTATAGTGAGTCTCCACTTACCATTTGGTTTTAACACCGGCCATAAAGGCGCAGAGTAAGTGCTGTTACAGTATCGGATGATACCTTTTTCTAACAGGTCATTAATGATTTCTCTGATAGGTTGATGTGCTGCCAGAGGAATCTTGTACTGTCTGACAAATGCAGGGGGAGCATTAGGCGGGGTTGGGATGCTCACTGTGTGAGCATCCCATCTTCTGCAGGTACTCTTAACTTAGTTTGTTGCTGACAACAGATATAAAGTTTAAAGGGAAGTTTTTAGCATAAGAAGGAGGAAAGGTGGAAAAGAAGGGGTGAACTATCTTGAATGTTTATAACCAGAACATGACACGTTCCCCGTGCGATCTCCAGCTGGACGTACCGTATGTCCGGTGTGTAAACAATCAGCGACTCGTTACCTTTTGACGGTCTACCAAGAATGGATCGATCCTTGAAGTCCGGAGAGGTCAGTCTGTTTAGATTGTAGCTTCTCACGTCCGCCTTTGACCCACTGAAGTAACGGCAGTCTGGTTGATGTTTCAAGAGTAAAAGTGTTCTTGGATGTGAACACTCATTGTGGTCGGAGCTTAGAAGCTCAGGTGAGTTAACAGCAGTCTTGCTATTAATTCGGCTGTTGAACTGGACCGTTGACGCTTGGTCCAAGTTCTCAGCTTCAAAGAGAAAGTCCATTCATGTCAACTTTCTTCCAGCAACTTCTCGAGAGAGAAGTAAGATGTGAAGGTTTTAACTGAGACGTGACCCAGAAAATGTGTTCTTTCTGATTGGCCGAATGGCATCATAAGTTGATGTGAGGATGACATCAACATGTTGAAAGGGGGTCAAAAGATTAGTTTGTCAGAAAGATAAAGTGTTAGTTTCAGATGTCAGCATTTTATCATAAAACTGATTCCTTTGCTTTAACACTTTAACAAAATACTGTTGGTTTGATTAAAACAACGTCATTAAGCATTACATATGGGACCTATTAATGATAATAGCTTGATGGGATGGGATTGCATTACATATGGGACCTATTAATGATAATAGCTTGATTATTAAATAGGACAAAAACAAAAGTCTCTGGATGTCTAGATTGTCCTGAGCTCAAGCTAAAATGAATGAGATAAAGTGTTCCTTTTATCTTCACATGCAAGTTCGAGAGGAGAGGAGAAATCCTCCATGTACAACATTTTGAATTAAGCAGAGTATTTGATTTATCTGACATTAAAATGTACTGATGCTCTTACAAATAAAATTATTCATTTGATCACATCAGCCTAAAATCAAAGATAGAAATAGTCTCTTATTGGTGACTATGTTATCAGATTATAGCTAAATGAATAATTTCGTAGTAAATGTCTTGCTTTACTGAGAGGTCAGTAAAGGTCATCACTGGACAGTTCAAAAACCTTAATTTGACCCTGGGTAGGTCCACTACAGCTGGTAGTCCAGTTTTCGTGTTTTGTTTGTGTAGAGGGACTTTTTTTAAGGTAGGTCGTCACCTGGGGAGACACGACGGCCTTGTACAGGGTTGGGTTTGCCTGGGTGGCGTTTTATTCTTTTTGGCCAGACTCACCGGTCCACCATTTCTTTGAACTTTTTATTATTTAGTTTTTCTTTTGGATGCTGAACCAGACGAGGACGCTCCAGTCCTGGTGGGAGGAGCCTGGGAGGACCTTGCCAACCTGGAGTACTTTATTTTAGGTTCAATAAAATTTGTTTTAATTCTTTTTCTGTGTCCAGTGTCCACTTTATATGTTTTTGGCTGTTTCCGGTCGTAACATATAAAATGGGAGTGGTGGCGCAGAGGTTAAACGCTGAGCTTGTGATCCGAAGGTTGACGGTTCAAGCCCCGGTACCAAAAACATCAAAAATGTGGGTGGGATAAGCGAAGCAGTCACACCTGTCTCCACCCTCATCTGCCCCACTCTGGGCCCTTGAGCAAGGCCCTTAACCCACACCATCTGCTCCCCCGGGAACCCTAGATATCAGCTCTCTGCTCCACACAGAGGGCTGTGGTAGCTCGGTGGTCTGTGGTTGTGTCAGGAAGGGCATCCGGCATAAAAGCAATTGCCAAGTCTTCATGCGACTAGTTCGCTGTGGCGACCCCTAATGCAGGGAAAAGCTAGAAGAAGAATAAAAATGTAAAAAAACAAAGGAGAAACTGAGTCCACCTAATCCAGTTTGCTGTTTGTGTTGGTTCTCCGTCCTCTCCTCAGGTCAACACAGACGAAGGAGGTGAAGCGGAGATGGAGTGGCTGATGGAGGAGCTCGAAGCCCCTCCTTCTTCTTCTTCCTCCTCCCACCGCGGCAGGAGTAACCATAGCAACGGCCACATCCGGACCAAGCGCGTGAACACGGACGGTCTTCGGTCGTTCTCGCTGGACGAGCAGGAGGACGACAGCGAGGACGAGGTCCTGAGCGTCCCAGGTGTCCGAGTGGTCAAACCGTCCTCGGCCGCCTCCAGGAAGTCCACAACGCATCACACCGCCTTCCTGCAGGTGAGCGTCCTCTCTCCCATCAACGGGTCGCCGCTCAAGTCTAAAAAAAACTCACGTGAGGCTTGAATTTCAGGAGGAGAGCGACGAGGACCTGGTCGGCCTCCTGGACGAGTCGGACCGGCAGAGGAAGAGCAGAGGAACTCGTCCTTCAGGCCTCGGTAACGCCACCAGGAAACGGGAGGAGGAGGACAGCGACGAGGACCTCCTCCGGGTGTGACGTCTCCGCCCCCTTCCTGTTTCACTCCGTCCAATCAGAACTCGTCTCTCAGTGAATGTCTCCACGGTAACAACAACTTCCTGAAAGCAGAACCCTTTTTCTCTGTCGGGGGACAGTTTTTGTTGGGCTGCACCTTCGCTCGACCTCCACGGACTCGGTTCACCTTCTGCAGACTGCTTTTATTTATTGAGACGTTATTATTTCAGCTGTTCTCCTCCTGGTTCTGGATCCACGGGACTTTTTTTTTTTTAAACTTGTTTCCTCAGTCTCTATGTGAATGTGCTGCAGACGGGAGGCGGACAGCGTTCCTCGGTGAAAATAATAAATTCTGTCCGGTGTGGGTTTTTCTCTCTCGGTGGATCGAAACGAAGCCGTTGCGTCGTTTTAGCACTTTGATGACCTGGCAACGACGCGTCTGGTCGCAGACTGACAGAATGTCGCTCCTCTCGAACTGTACTGGGAAACGGGTGAGACGCGAAGCGGAGGTGAATCGAGGCTGTTCTTGGGCGAGGGCGGTAAACGTGCACGCTGGTCGGGGTTTATTTAAGGGAACGGTCTTTTCCTGCTGTTTACAGTTGCTGTTAGAGCGGTTTATTTTTTACTTTGAAGTTAGAGTACGATGCCTTCCCAATGAATCCACACATTCGTCTGAGTGGCGCCCGGCGGCGGGCGGGGTTTTGTCTGTTTTTGATCCGAGGCGTTCGTAAATGATCATCTTCTCTGTTTTTTATGGTTTGTTTGTGTGACAGTAGTGATGGCCTTAGGTATGAATGGATGATTGACTGAAGGGAAGCTGATGTTGAAGGACCCCCTCACACACACACACACACACACACACACACACACACAGATATAACAGCTGAAGCCATATGTCTCCTTCCACTGATGAAACTCTGGAGCGGAGCTGTTGTTGATGGATGTTCGCTCCACAGTTCTTGTTGCGCTGAACTGCGGGCCAAACGATCGTGACGTGTCAAATCAAAACGATTAAACTAAAATACTTCAATCTGAAATAAAGCGGTGACGTGTTCCGGTGAAACGGGATCCTCGCAGTATTTGGGCGTCGCCCCTCGTTAATATTTTCCTTTATTATTATAGTGATTTTAGTTTTGGCCACATGTGGATCTTTTTTTTTTTAATTTTTTTTTTTTTTTTCGATCCTGGTTGTAGAATCTTTGTCCAAATTTTAGAGCTGAAATTCAACAAAAAGCTGAAAACGAACAAATGTTTGAACCCACATTATTATTTTTTATGTCACTCCAAAAACAGCGATTTATGGCCAATTAGAGGAAAAACCATCGATGAGGAAAATTGAAGGAGTGAACCCAACTTTATTTGTTTAGTTTTTACAGTTTTTATAGTTTTATTTTCTTGACTCGGTCCAAAGTGTAGTTTTTAGGACTCCCAGCTCCTTCACAATAAGAGTCTGAAACTCTTGTTATCTGAATCATATTAAAAAGTTACTTTTTTTTTCTCCCCTCATGCTGCAGCCTAAACCACCTTGGTGGTGTAGAGCTCCAGACGTAAAAATGTTTTCAATTAAAACCTTTTTTAAAGTAATTAAATCACAACAAAACACAATACCTGTAGTTCTTGTGAGTATTTAGGCTAAACATTTGTTTTTTTTTACTCCTTTAAATCTCAAAAAGGAACATTATTTTTGCCATTTGAGTTTTATTTTTAGGCTTATATCGGGATTTTTATCTTAATATTTTTGTCTTCCTCAGTTGCTTTTCGGAGTGACTTGAATTCAGCGTCACATTCTTTAGCTAGCAAAAAAGTTGTTTTATTTTTATGCTCACGGTTTGGAAATTACGGCAGAGCTTTAAGGCCACGATAAAAAAAAAATTAAAAGCATTAAAATTACAAGCATAAAGTCGTATGAGACATTTTTTTCCAGATCTCGTTTTTTTTTTTTCTTGAGTCAGATCAGTAGGCGTGTCAGCAAATGACCAATCCGGAGCTAAATGCACTTTACCTGCAGAGCTGCGCTGCAGCCCATCAGAGCTTCATTTTACCACAGTTAAATGTTGTAAACCTGCTGCTTTATTGTGTCGGAGTTCGGATAATATTACGACTCATTTTGCTTCGGATTGGTCATTTGCTGACACGCCTACTGGATTGATTGACAGATTGCATCATGGATCTGACTCATGGGAATAAATAAATAAGTAAATGAGAGGTGAAGAAAAAAAGTCTCGTATGACTTAATTCGCGTAACTTTATGAGTTTAAATTTTTCTTTTCTTATCGTGGCCCCAAAGCTCCGTCGTAGGAATTGGTCAGTGGATAAACATTTAGATATTTATTCTATGAGATGACCGTTTTTATCTTCCTTTGCAAACAAAAATAAAGATAACACGGATGAAGCCCCTGTTTGTTCCGCTCACGACACATTGAACTGAAGTTTTGAATTTTCAGCTTTAAAAAAAATTTACACAAAAAAACTGAAGTCAAATTTAAAAGGAAATTTTAAACTTTTGCTTGTCAGCAGCTAAAATGTTTAGATTTTTCTGTTTAGTTTTTTTTTCTTCTTGTTCTACTTGTTGAACAAAAACACTTGAAGCTCTCCCATCAGACTGCAGGAGTCTAAATTATCAAGAGAAGCAAACATCGGAGGGAAAATGATCAAATCATCTCCGTCGTCCTTTTACCAACAAACAAAAAAAAACATCTTCTCAGTTTGATGCTTTTGTCTGTCGATTCTCATAAAACTGGAAGGATGTGAAAAATATATATATTCAAACTCACTGGTACAAAATCTTACCGAGAATAGATCAATTGTTTTAAGTCCATTTAATTTACTCCACTGAATAAAATTAAAAATCTTTTTACAAACAGAATCAGTGTTTCTACAGAAAACAGTATTTTTCATGGTTGACTTTAGGCTACGTAAACTGAATTAATTTAGTCCCTAAATCGTAAAAAAAATATTGAACTTTAAAACCAGTTTTGGACTTTTTTGAACTTCAGAGACCACCAGATTATCCTCTAAAATCATGTAATCTATTACTTTTAAAGGCCTTTGTCGAGTAAATGTATCATGTTTGTATCTTCGACAGAGGAAATCGTGAAAGCTCACAGGAATCCAAAGAACTCAAAATCTGTTGCTCGCACATCAAACTGACTTTCTGGTGTTTGTTTAGCCTTTGGAGTTTCGAGGAATGAACTTCAGTTTTTTTGGTAATTTGTGGACTTTTTGTGAACTTTGTATCTCTGCCGGGGAGGAAACCCAGCTGCACTCGCCCCCTCTGAGTGCGTGTGAAGTTTTTAAAGCTCCCATTGAAGCTGATTTTTATTTTATTTTTTAAAGTTGCACCAAAGTCCGTGCGGCTCGTCTGCATGGCGCTGCGCCGAGACATCTCTTCCCTGATTATTTGAACGTTCGTGAGCTTTTTTCTGTGTTTGCAGAATCTGTTTCACAGAAATTAGGAGCTAAATTCAGAAGAACTGGGGCGAAACTGACTTTAAAAAGACGCGCGCACAAGAAAAGAGCGATTCGGTACTACCAGAGTTCATTTTGTGTTGGTCTAAATTATGTTGTATGTATTTGTTTGCAGCTCTTTGCCTGTTTTTCCTATTTAAAAGAAAATTGTGTAAAAATTAATGCATTGTTTGAATAAATAAGAGATCTGCAGCTTCTTGTTTTCGTTTAATAACAAACTGATTCTGTGACTTTTTACTCAAAAACGTGACCTGAAAGATGTAAAAACGGAACTGACGGCAGATTAGACTCAATGTTTCAGACCTACTTTTTTGCTTGTTTAGGAGCTTTTTTCTAAAAAAAAAAAAATAAATACAAGGGTTGCGTTTAATCTATTGGTTTTTTTGCACGTTTTAAGAGTTTATTTAATCTAAACATGAACTCCGAGTGCATTTGTCATGATTTTTTTAAGGCGTAGAATTAGCATGTTTTTTGTATAGATGTATAAACACTTATCAGTTCTGCATCAAGTGCAATCAAAAACACAGTGATGTCACTTTTGAATTTTAAAAGTTCCTCCTGGTCAAAGAAGTGAAGCCAATGAAGAGGCTGTTACCAGGACCTGGTGTCTAATGTCCAGCAGAGGGCGACATTTTGCTGCTGGTTTGTCTGGTCCTTAAAGGTATTGTGACATGATGTTGGAAATTTGCATATTTGTCAGAACATATATATCTTATATCATTCAGCTCTGTTCGTTTTTGCAAAATAAATTATAAATATATTAAAATTTCATTCCAAGTTATGTTAGTTTTTTCTCTGGGACACGCCCCTAAAAATCTGCGCATTTCCGCAATACGTCATCAGTGACGTGACAACGGGAAGGCACGCTCCAACGCGCATTTAAATAATAATGGTGGAGCATGTCCGATTGTTTGAGATCTATCATTTTAAAACAGTAAATCATCCAAAACTCTAATTAAAGTCAAAAGTCAAAGTCAACTTTATTGTCAGATCTGCAATATGTACTGTACAGGACATACACAGGACCGAAATTGCGTTTCTCTCAGTCCCTCGGTGCAACAGTAAACATCTAAACATTGAAACACTGAAACATATAATAATAGACATAAGCATAAAATAGTAAAACTAACACTGTCCTGAGTTTTTTGCATAGTGGTATAAGAGTATGAAAATTTACACCAACTCTAAAACTAAAACATTAAACATTTAATGAACATAAACCCTCCCTGAATGAATAAACTTCCTGATGTTACTTGATCGCGCAGACATAATTTAAAAATACATAAATAGCAACGTGGCCTGTATCTCGGCTAGTGTGTTAGCAGCTATCTCGGCTTAGTCCCGGTCGCGTCTGAGATATATAGACAGTAAATCATCCAAAACTCATTAATAAACCCTCCCCGAATAAAAAGAAATTACAGATGTTACCTGATCGCGCAGACATAATTTAAAAATACATAAATAGCAAAGTGTTTGCTCCGGTATCTCGGCTAATGTTTGTTAGCAGCTATCTCGGCTTAGTCCCGGTCGCGTCTGAGATCTATCATTTAGACAGTAAATCATCCAAAACTCTCATTAATAAACCCTCCCCGAATAAAAAGAAATTACAGATGTTACCTGATCGCGCAGACATAATTTAAAAACATAAATAGCAACGTGGCCTGTATCTCGGCTAGTGTGTTAGCAGCTATCTCTGCTTAGTCCCGGTCGCGTCTGAGATCTAGACAGTAAATCATCAAAAACTCATTAATAAACCCTCCCCGAATAAAAAGAAATTACAGATGTTACCTGATCGCGCAGACATAATTTAAAAATACATAAATAGCAAAGTGTTTGCTCCGGTATCTCGGCTAATGTTTGTTAGCAGCTATCTCGGCTTAGTCCCGGTCGCGTCTGAGATCTATCATTTTAAGACAGTAAATCATCCAAAACTCTCATTAATAAACCCTCCCCGAATAAAAAGAAATTACAGATGTTACCTGATCGCGCAGACATAATTTAAAAATACATAAATAGCAACGTGGCCTGTATCTCGGCTAGTGTGTTAGCAGCTATAATAATAATAATAATAATTAATTCAATTTATAACGCACTTTTCATTACTGAAAATCTCAAAGTGCTCTACATATATTGAATGCTACACACATTCATAAACCGGTGGCGGCAGACTACCATGCAAGGTGCTTTCCAGTCCTACCGCTATCTCGGCTTAGTCCCGGTCGCGTCTGAGATCTATCATTTTAAGACAGTAAATCATGCAAAACTCTCATTAATAAACCCTCCCCGAATAAAAAATCTTACTGATGTTACTTGATCGCGCAGACATAATTTAAAAAGACATTATTAGAAAAGTGTGTGTGCTACTGATTCGGCTAGCTTGTTAGCAGCGAACATAAAGAATCTGCCGTGATAATTGGCTTTATACACTCAAAGTGTATAAAGTAAAACAACATGAACTCACGTAAAGTTTATAATCTAAAACACTACACACCTCCGATTATGTTTACACAAAGACTTACTCATCTCCTGGACAGTCTTCCGATGGTCCCTGCGTTGTTTTGACGTGGTAGCTCCTGTGGGACTTTCTTCTGTAGATTTTCTTTTAAAAATAGTAGGAATAGCATCCGGTTTTAAAAGTCTTCTGAATCTTACTGGTAATCCTAAAGATTCTTTTATACCAGGTGCTGAAAACAATCGGCAGTGAAATGGTCGCTGCAGACATACGACTCCTTAGTAGGAACCCACCGGTCCTTGTCTGGTCCATTCTTGTCGAAGTTTCTCATCTTTTGGAAATTTGTGAAGGCTCACTTGTTCACTGCTGATATTAGAACACCCAAATGCGCTACAACGTGACGGCATTTTTCAAGTTACACAAATAAAAGAGGCGATCCTTCAGGAAATGAATGTGTATGGCAAGCAGTTAAAAAACACCAGACAAACGGGCAAGGCTCTGCCTTCTGCCCGTTGTCACGTCACTGATGACGTATTGCGGAAATGCGCAGATCTTTAGGGGCTAACCCAGAGAAAAAAATTACCATAACTTGGAATGAAATTTTAATATATTTATAATTTATTTTGAAAAAACGAACAGAGCTGAATGATATAAGATATATATGTTCTGACAAATATGCAAATTTCCAACATCATGTCACAATACCTTTAAGCAAATGGGATCAAGGCCACAAGAAAAAACAACAAAGAGGGAGATTGTTTGTTCGTTTCTGTTTTGAGATAAAAAATAGAAAAGTTAAAATAGTTTTTCAAGTTTTGCTCAAAGAAAATGAACCCTCGTTTTGCTCCTGAATTTGTTCAATTTTTGTGGTTACGGGTGCACCTTCACTGGATAAAATGGCAATTATCAAAAAAGCATTTAATGCCAACCAGTTTGAGGTAATCAGTCAGCGTACCCGTTTCAGACTCTTATTGTGAAAGACTTATGGCTTTTTCTTGTTATTTTGAAGTTTAATCAAAAATAGTGTTTATAATCCTCATCTAACTGGAGAAATGCATTTCCTGTGACAACGCAGTATTATTGCAGAAGAACTAGCTGAAAAACAGCTGAAATTAGCTAAAAACATGCTGAAATGAAAGAACAAGCCAAAACATTTTTTTTGCATTTACCTTTATACAGGAAGTCTCATTGAGCCACGAGAACTCATTTTCAAGAGAGACCTGTTAGGGAGCAGATGGTGGGGGTTAAGGGCCTTGCTCAGGGGCCCAGAGTGAAGCCAATAAGGGTGGAGGCAGGTGTGGGTGTTTCACCTTTTTCCACCCACATCTTTTGATGTAATAATAATAATAATGAATTCAATTTATAACGCACTTTTCATTAATGAAAATTTCAACGTGCTAATGTTGTCGGTACTGGGGCTTGAACCGGCGATCTTCCGATCACAGGCCCACCGTCTCCAACCTCTGCCTCACCACTCCACCAAATTAGCAGAAAGAAACAGAAAAAAATTAACTGACTTAAGTTTAAATAAGCAGCAATGAGCACAAAGTTAGGAAATTAGCTAAAAAAGCTGAAATTAGCAACAAAAAAATCTGTAAAAGTAGCTGAAAAGGCAGAAAGAAGCTTAACCTACCTGAAGAAAGTGGAAAGAACTGAAATGAGCTAAAATTATGTGGAATTAGCTGAAAAACCTAAAATTTGCATGAAACAGGAGTTAGGACGTATGATATTTTTTGAGGAGATTAGCTGGAACACTTCATCCACACAGACACTCCGATCAGAGAGCGAGGCCGGACACAGCGAGATCGTTTTCCTTTGGAGTTCAATTAACTATCCAGTTTGTTTACAGCATGGAGTTCCCATTTATGAGCTGTCTATTCTTCATAACTGATATTAACTGTCCTTTTTCTGTCTGTCTGGTATCTGAAATAAAATAAAAAAGCTAAATAAGAACATGCTAACATGTAGCTTAGCTTACCCGTAATATTACAATAAGGCAGAACCTTAAACATGAAATAAACACTTCTTGGGCTGTCTCATATTTGCGCCAAAACCGCCACCTCATTTTCATATGAAAAGAAGCAGTGGTGGGCCCCCGACCGCTAGAGAGCGCTAATCCGCTTATAGCATAGCTAAATAATCTGTTAGCTTTACAGCGGATTAACTAACTTTTATAATTCATACGCGGATTTGCGCTATTTTTATTTAAAATGCAATACCGCTAATAACTAATTATCTATCAGTAAAACCGAAAAAACTTATTTACAAGCCCGGACGACTGCTAACAGACCATATCCTGTCAGCGCCGGATGTGGTCCGTGACAAAAAAGCGTCCCCTCAGTCTCTTTACTAGAGCGAGCGCTCTCAGTTAGCAGCCAGTGTGTTACTCTGCAGCCTTATTGCTTGTTTTCGAAGAGTCAGACGAAGAGTTTTTAACATGGAGGGTGAACTTATGGATGTTTCTCAGCGGCCTACGCGACGCGTCTGGATTTTTAAAAGTATTTCTCCACTGCCCTCTTCAAAATGGCGGCCGCGACGGCCACAGAAGATGAGGACTTTCCATGAAAACACGGTAAAAACAATTATTTCTTTGCTGAGAAAAAATATATTTCTTATCTGACTTTATAGCACAAGGTTTTTCTGAGCTTAACCGGTTCAAATGGTCAAATCTGCTGGATTAAAAAAATTATTTCGCCAGTTGCCCTCTTCAAAATGGCGGTTAGCGTGTTAGCATTAGCGTCCGCTAGCATTGGTAATACATAAGTGCTTTTGAAATTGTGGACCTAAATAAATCGTTGGTTACGTATTGTAACCCCAGATTATACGAGTATAGCGGAGCCCTTTAGCTCCTATTGGATATCTTCCCCCGCGACAGCGTCATACTGAATAACCTTTTAGTCCACGCCCACCTACAGTGTGGGCCCGCCCCGTGTGTATTTAAGTCCACCACACGGAAGGAACAGCCTCGAACAGCTTATCATTCAGCCGTCCAAGAGCCAATGGGGCCCACAAAGCTAAAGGGCTCCGCTATACTCGTATAATCTGGGGTTACAATACGTAACCAACGTTATACTTCGTATAGCTCGCCCTTTAGCTCCTATTGGATAAAGGGCGTAGCAGGATGTAGTCCATGCCCCATTGGGTCCAGCCCAAGCATGAAGTCCTTGCTCACCCAAACACACCTCTGTCCTTCCTCATACGTCATCCGTACGTTCCACGTCATGACGCACCAGAGGAGGGCACTGGTGATTGGCGGATAAGTCTGCAGGCCTGCACTGAGGCCTGACAGGCGTGTGACAGCTGCACCGCAGCCTCACAACATTGTTTATATATATATATATATATATATATATATATATAGTTTTTATTATTATTATTATTATTATTTTTATATTTTTTTTATT
>JBBPBX010046106.1:16512-26726 GCA_038048925.1 Garcialebias charrua | reverse complement strand
TGTTTATTTTCATCATGGTAAACTTTAAGTAATGTGCCAACAGAAAGGTCCAACTGTCTGTTTGTTTTTAATTTGAATTCTTGTCAACGTAGTTATTAAATCAGAGCTAATATCGATACAAATGTTTAATGTAATTTTTGTGATAGTTTCAATAAAAGGTCTATTTTTTTGGTAGACCAATATAAATTGAAGTCTCCTGTGAAGTTACATTTCTGGCTAATCACAGTAAAAACAATTTAGTATCGGAAAAAGGAAGAACTCGCGCATTTGGTGGCAGTTTGTGCAAGATTAAAGTCTGCTAAATTGCGCATCTACAATAATGCCAGACTCAGTAAGTGTTTAAATACCTTACAACCGCATTATTCTATTACACCAGACAGGTCGGGAGTACAGAAAGGCAGCCACGTAGCGGAGCTCTGAGCGGCGTGCTCCCCGCAACAAGGCTGGGACGGAGCAGAGCCCTGAGTCGGCACGAATTCGGAACTTCAAAGGTGACCAGTGGAACGAGGAGCCAGAGACGCGTGGCTCGCTCCTCTGGGCAGAGGAGTGAGAGCAGCAACGGTCCATAGCGGTGTTATAAAATAAATAATAAATAAAAACAGAACGTTGGTCCATCTGTACACACAAATGCACCAGGAAATATGCAGTTTTAACTCCAACTCTCATAAACCTCCATGGAAACTCACTCCTGCCTTCTGGGTGGAGACGTAACTGAAGTCACTTCACACTTGGCACTCTTCGGCCGGGTTTCCGGATTCATTCGGGACTGTTTTTTTTTTTTTAACCCTCGCCTGGCCCATGTGCAAAAATGAAAATAGACATCATATTAAATTACAGTAATTGTCCAATATGGTGAATTGTTACTGTCATGATGGGTGTTGTCCTTTAAAGGAGTCTGTGATTGTGTTTTTTTCCTTAACAATTGTGTACCTATCCTTCACGAGCCTGCCAAATGATTTAAAATAAACATTTGGGTTGATTTGAAATATCATAAAACAATATTTTTTTTTATAAATGAATACATGTACAGTACTGTAGTCACCAAGCACTTAGTCTATCCTAACACAGTTTTTAAAGATGAAGGAGTGAGCTGAATTGTCTCCCTTTCACATAATAATAAATGTAGGAGCCATATAAAGGATTTAAGTTTAAAAGAAATGTTTATTTTTGTTGCCTGAATTGATTCTGTGAGTTACAGCCAGGTTCTATTGTTTGAAGAAAAATAAGCATTTGGAATTGTATGCTGTTGAAGCTTATGACGTGGTGCCTTCTGATTGGCTGTTGAAATGGGTATAAATATGACGTAAGCATTCGTTTATTCAGTAGAAGTCTGGCACCCGAAGAGTAACACAGTCTTTTGACCGTCACTTTCTATTTGTTTTGAATCTGTATGCCTTTTTTTTGTGTATATTTTTATTAAGTTCAGTAAAGACACAAATATAATCGCTGGATTCAAGACCTCCTTTTTTGAAGAAATGTGTCGCGTATGAAAGAGCTTGAAGGGGCTAGACTAGTGAGAGCTTCTGCACTTACATCAAGTCAAAAGACTGAACATCAAGTCAAAAGACTGAACAGCAAGTCAAAGACTTCTCATTCAGGACTCTTTCAAGACCAAGACAGAAAGGAAAGAGGACTTATGGACTATCTGAGAGTCGACTACATCAAGGAGGACCCCGCTGGAGTTGAAAAATAAAGCCGCAAGCGCCGCCGTTGAGAGCAACAGAAACTTCAGGTTGGTTGCTAAGCAACAAAAAAACGGTTGGTTAAGCTAACAGGCGAACGGAGCCAGCACCTCCATAAACCCCGTGAACTGTGAAACAGAAATCTACACATAAAGGAACTCTTTCACACACGTTTGTGTGAACTTTTTAGAAGAGTTAGAAGCTGTGGAAGCTCACAGTTTGTGTGTAAAGATTTAAAAGTAAAGTAAACGGGACAAGATGTCAGACGTTGGTGAAGTTGCGGCCGTTGGCCAGAAGAGGGAGCCAAAGCCCACAGAACGAGCTGTTGATGAGAAACTCATCAGATTAAAAGGAGCCAGAAGAGGCAAGCTGTCACAATTAACAAAAGAGAAGAATAACATTGAAAGATTGAAACAAAATGAATGCAATGTTGATTTCATAGCTAAAGAATCTTTACCAAACTTTGTCAAATGCCTGGGAGAGTATAAACGCATTAATGAAGAACTGTGTGAACTGTTAAATGAAGATGATAAATGCAAAGACCAAGATGTTTTCGAGCATAGACATTCTGAGTTTAAACTTTTCATACAAAGCATTATACAATGGATAAACGATGTAATATGCCCTCCAGAGGATGATGTTGGTCCACACAACAGTGTTTCAAAGGCTAACTCAGTTATAAGCAGTGCATCACAAGGATCAAGTACAATTTCAACGCGGCTGAGAATTAAAGCAGAACGTGAAGCACTCTTAGCAAGAGCAGCAGCTATAAAAAACAAAGAAGCAATTCAACTAGAAGAAGCCCGTCTAAAATTCAGAAAAGAGCAACTAGAAATTGAAACAGAACTTGCTATTTCAGATGCAAAATTAAAGGTGTATGAAGAGTTTGAAGACGCTCAGAAGTCTGAGGTTGATTATTTTCAAGCTACTCCAAAACTCAGAACTGAGCCTGTTCATTCTGCAGGCAAATCAGAAAAACAAGAAACATTCTCAGAGGATGGACAGCAGGCAAATCTCAACCCTCCTGTATCAAAGAAGTCTCCTTCAAAGAGCACTCCAACACATGTCCAGTGTTCTGATGCTTTTTCAGCTGATCTGTTTCAGGTTCTGCAGCAACAAAATCACCATACTGAAATGCTCATAAAACAGCAAGGCTTGTCCCGACTTCCTCAGAGAGAAATTTCAGTATTTACAGGTGACCCCCTTACCTACAGATCCTTCATAAGAGCCTTTGAGCATGCCATTGAGAACCAAACGGATAGCCAACAAGATCGTTTGTATTATCTAGAACAGTTCACAGGCGGAGAACCGCTAGAACTTGTACGTAGTTGTGAGCACATGAAGCCAGACAGAGCTTATAGAGAAGCAAGAGTTTTGCTTGATCGACACTATGGAGATGAGTTAACCATTTCCACAGCATATATCAAAAAGGCTATGGAATGGCCTCAAATAAAACCAGAAGACAGAAAGGGGCTGAATACATTTGCATTATTTCTGATTGGATGTTCCAACACATTGAACGATGTGGACTACATGTGTGAAATGAACAACCCAACAAACATGAAAAGCATATTGTGCAAACTTCCATATAAACTGAAAGAAAAGTGGAGAAGTCATGCTTACAACTTTAAAGAAAGAAAAGGAACACCAGCCAAATTTCCTGATCTTGTAGAGTTCATCTACCAACAAGCAAAGATTGCCAATGATCCGTTATTTGGAGATATTCTTGATGCCACTCCAGGTAGTCAGAGTGGTGCACAAAAGAAATTTGACCAAGTTAAAGGCCTTTCAAAGAGAAGCAGTTTTGCTGTGAATATATCTCCTGCTGAAAAGGATGCAACAAAGAGTCAACATGATGAAACTTCATCATTCAAAACAAGTGCTTTTCAAAGCCCATGTCTTTACTGTAAGAACAGCCATGCTTTGAGTGTTTGCAACAAAATTAAAGAAAAGCCTTCGAAAGACAGAATACAGTTTCTGAAATCACAAGGTCTTTGTTTTGGATGTCTAACTGCAGGTCATCTATATAAAGACTGTAGAAAAAAGGCCTCATGTTCGGACTGTTCTCTTAAGCACCCCACTATTCTACATGTGTTGAAGCAGGATGTTGTGTCAGAAGAAAACAATGTGGATGACAACCCACAAAACACAAGTGAAGTTACAAGTGCTCTTGTGTCTGCCGGTTGTAAAAGTGAAGTCACTGGGGCCGGAGAAAATGAATGCATACTTCCCATTGTACCTGTACAAATAAGACACAGGAAAAACAGGAAGATCATTAAGACTTATGCATTCCTGGATCAAGGTAGCACAGCAACCTTTTGCACCGAGGATCTTGCGAATAAGTTAAATATTCGTGGGAAAAAGAAAGAAATCCTTCTTCGCACCATGGCACAGGAACAGAAAGTCTGTAGTTATGTTCTTACAGATTTAGAGGTCTGTGGCCTCGATGAACAAGACTTCATCACGCTGCCAGATGTGTACACTCAACCAGACATCCCTGCAACAAGGGGTAATATACCAAAAGAGCGAGATTTGGAGAGATGGCCTTACCTGAACCAAGTTCATCTTCCCAGACTAGAGTCAAATATTGGACTTCTCATTGGAGCTAATGCTCACCAGGCTATGGAGCCGTGGAAGATTATCAACAGCCAGAATGATGGACCATATGCTGTGAAAACAGCTCTGGGTTGGGTGGTAAATGGACCAGTCAGCAGATGTCAAGTTATGGACTTATGTGTCACTAAAAAACAAGATTTTCTTGTCAATCGTATATCTGTATTGAACATTGAAGACATGCTGGTGAAGCATTACAATGCAGATTTCCCAGAACGTCAGTATGAGGACAAACAAGAACCATCTCAGCAGGATAAACAGTTCATGCATGCTGTAACTACACCAGAACAGCTCACAGATGGTCATTATTGCATCAAGCTGCCTCTGAAAGATGAGCTGAGACCCCTTCTGGCACCAAAGACGGATGAAGAAAAAGACAGAGTCCCAACACCTCACTCTCCTCCCAAGAAGAAAAAGAGTGAAACAAAGAAACATTGTGCCAACTCAGATGAAGATGATGACGAGCATGTTCATATGAAAAAACACAAAAAGGAGAAGGCAAAGGAGGCAGGAAAGCATAAAGACAAAAGAAAAAAGGGAAAGAAAAAGAAAGCAAATAAGGATGCTAGTACCTCAACCAATCTGTTTAAAAAGTTTTTGCTAAACTGTGAAACCAAAGATCGATCTCCTCGCAGGTCACCAACTTATCCACCTGCTGCAGAGAAAAGCAGCAGCAAGCCCACAAAGTTGACAGGAAAGAGTGAAAAGTTTTCCAAGCCTGCTAAGAAGTCTGCTACACAGAAACCAGACTACAACAAGACAGAGAGGACCAAGCAACAAGAGGCTTCCAGACTGGACCATAGTTCTGGCTTTAGCCTGGACAGTGATGAGCGAGAAGAGGAATGCACGGGAAAAGCACAACCTACAGATGATTTCAGAGAACGAAAGGAGAGGCCTGAGGACGTGCAGCATCCAAGCTGGGAGAAGAAAATATCAGCTGATGATAGGAGGAAGAGGAGAGAGGACAGTGAGCCCAGACTCTACGTGGTCTGTGATGAAAATCAGGAGCCACCATAGAGCTCTGACAAATCTGACAAGAGCCAAGCCACTTTGAGTCTTGGAATGGACCTCAACATGGACTGGATGACTCTGGACGACTTCCAGACGCATCTGAATGGAGAATAAAATTTTTCATTAAGAGACTGTTTTGTAACCAAATTAAGCAAGCTTTTGTTTGATAAGTTACTGAAATATTTATGGCTCCAATTTAAGTTGAGTTAGTAATTGATATGTTAATACATAGTCAATTAGGGGCCGGAAAATGTAGGAGCCATATAAAGGATTTAAGTTTAAAAGAAATGTTTATTTTGTTGCCTGAATTGATTCTGTGAGTTACAGCCAGGTTCTATTGTTTGAAGAAAAATAAGCATTTGGAATTGTATGCTGTTGAAGCTTATGACGTGGTGCCTTCTGATTGGCTGTTGAAATGGGTATAAATATGACGTAAGCATTCGTTTATTCAGTAGAAGTCTGGCACCCGAAGAGTAACACAGTCTTTTGACCGTCACTTTCTATTTGTTTTGAATCTGTATGCCTTTTTTTTGTGTATATTTTTATTAAGTTCAGTAAAGACACAAATATAATCGCTGGATTCAAGACCTCCTTTTTTGAAGAAATGTGTCGCGTATGAAAGAGCTTGAAGGGGCTAGACTAGTGAGAGCTTCTGCACTTACAATAATAATAATAATAATAAACTTTATTTGTATAGCACCTTCCTACAATGCCTTGCATTGACCAAGGTGCTTAACAGGATAAAAAGATGAATAAACTGGAACAATAAATCAATGAAAATAGAATAAGAAACAACAGCAATAAAAGAAGGCAATGGAAATAAAAAATGCTACATACTAAAATACCAAAAGTAATAAAAGTTACACACTGAAAGCTTTTTTGAACAAGTGGGTCTTCAGTCTGGTTTTGAACAGAGTCAGATCAGAGGTGGCACGCAGCTCAAGGGGGAGACTGTTCCAGGCTTTTGGGCCGGCAACAGAAAAGGACCGGTCTCCCCATTGTTTGTACCTTGAGCGAGGCACCTCCAGCAGGTGTTGACTGGCAGATCGTAAAGCTCTGCCGGGCTGATGGACTTTCAAAAGTTCTGAGATGTAGAGAGGTGCAAGTCCATTCAGAGCTTTGAAAACAAACAGCAGCAGCTTGAACTGTATCCTGAACTGAACCGGGAGCCAGTGTAGAGAGGACAGGACAGGAGTGATGTGTTCATATTTTCGTGTGTTGGTCAAAAAGCGCGCGGCAGAGTTCTGTACAAGCTGTAAACGGGAGATGGAGGATTGATTAATACCAACATACAAAGCATTACAATAGTCAAGTCTGGAGGTCACAAAGGCATGGATGGCCTTCTCCAGATCACCACGGCTGAGAAATGACTTGACTTTAGAGAGCAGACGGAGCTGGAAAAAGCTGGTCTTGACAACAGAACTGATCTGTTTATCAAACTTTAAGTTGGAGTCAAGCTGCACTCCAAGATTTCTGACCACCGGGTTGAAGTGGGGGAGGGGAAAACCAACACTGGGACTGGGAAGGATGTTGCTGGTGTCATCAGGTGCACATAAAGTGAAAGTAGCTCCCTTTATGTGAATGGAGCCTGCTGGGGAGGAGGGAGACAATTCGACTGACTCCTGAACTGTGTTAGGATAGGCTAAGTGCTTGGTGACTGTACAGTACTGTACTGTACATTTATCTATTCATAATTTTTTTAAATAAATACTGTACTGTGTATATACTGTACAGTATATTTTTAATAGATAAATGTACAGTACTGTACAGTCACCAATCACTTAACCTATCCTAACACAGTTTTTAAAGATGAATGAGTGAGTTGAATTGTCTCCCTCCTCCCTGCAGGCTCCATTCCCATAAAGGGAGCTAGCTCCCTTTATGTGAAAGGGAGACAATTCAACTCACTCCTTCATCTTTAAAAACTGCTAGTATAGGCTAAGTACTTGGTGACTGTACAGTACTGTACATGTATTCATTTATAAAAATAAAAAAAAGATCCTACTTACGAATTTAACATACGAGCGGCCCGTAGGTACGGAACTCGCTCATAAGTCGGGGACTACCTGTATATATGTGGTTAACACAATCTGCCAATAATGCCGCTAATGTCGGACCGGTTAACACCATAGACAGAATATGTCTGTGGTTAACACAATCTGCTAATAACGCCTTATTTTTTATTGTCCAATCAGATGTGGCCCTCCAGTAACGCCTTGTTTTTTTTGTCATCCAATCAGAAGTGGCCTTCCAGATATGCCTTGTTTTTCATTGTCCAATCAGATGTGGCCCTCCAGATATGCCGAGATGCCCATTTGTGTGATGGGGTTCCACTGGAAGTGATATGTGCTACTGCGTTATGGGCTTCCCCAAGCAAGTTCAACATGTTCTACAATGTCAACATGGCCGCCCCTCATCCTCTGGGCCAGGTTCTTCTGCAAGGGTCCTCTGGGCCTCTCAGTGAAGTATGTGCTCAGGATTCTTTGTGACATTGTTGGTATTAGTCATTGAGTGCTTTCAGTAGGGATGAAATAGAATGAAAGTTACATAACTATGGCTCCTTGAATCATGACCGCCAGAACTTCTCTGGGTATATGCAGAAATTCTTGAGTTGAATTTAATACCTTTTTAATACCATCAAAATATTTTTTAATACCATCACGGCACCGAGCTGTAACCGTAGCGGCAACCTGTTGTATTTCAGTTCAAAGCAACTAATTGTAAAGTGATAAGATTACTGTCATTTTCTTCCTAAACTTTGGTAGTAAATGTAGTTTTATAACAATTACTGGATACAGTACATCAATTTGCTTCTTGCCTCAATAAAAGCACTGACCTATTTGTTATTTAAATCTAACCCAAGAGAAAAAGTTTAATTGTTCCCACACACAGCATATCTCTAATGGCAAACAAAAAACTGTAAACTTGAAAACAGAACAGTTTAGTTAAAATAATTCAACACTGAACACATGCATAATTCAAAAAGAGAGGGAGAAAAATAATAACTACTGTATTTTTCATCCTGTAAGTTGCAGTTTTTTGCATAATTTACATGCCTTGCAACTTATAGGACGAAGTGACATATTTATAGATTTTTTCCCCCATATTTATAAACCATTTGACTGAAATATGACCGTTTCCATTCATTCTGACTGAAAAAAAAAACAAAAAAAACAGCAGTTCCTGATGGCCCCATAGTAGTAATAGTGTATGGCATGCTGTTGGCTGTTGTATCATGTAATAGGAAAACGTGCCTTTAATGACAAATTAAAAAAAGTTCAAGACAAAAACAACTGGACTTTATTTATTATACTATTTATTATACTATTATACTATACTTTGTTTTTTTATTGCACTTTTTAGAATTCACCATGTCCTGGATGACTGAGAATCTTCACTAGCTATTAATGACTCAATCGGCCTGCCATACTCTCCCCACCTCTCTGCTTGAACCTTCAATCCAGCAGCAAGCTGCACCACGGTGGCGAAATGCAGCTAATTTGACCATTAAAGTGCATTTATTAAGAAAATGACAGACAGAAAAACACCTCTGCTATAATTTCGAGCTAACAAACAATTGTTTAGGTATTTTTCTTGTTAAATGACGGCGAAACGAGCCGCGCTCCTTTTTCCTGTTTTCACCGCTGAGCGATCACGGTGCACACAGGCAGCGACACTTTAAAAAAAAAAATAAAGCAGATTTAACCATTTACGTACATTTATTAAGAAAACGTTAGACTGAGACACATCTTTTGCTATAATTTCGAGCTAACAAACAATTGTTTAGGTACATTTCTTGTTAAATGTCGGAGGATAAAGCTGCGCTCTTCTTTCCCGTTTCTTTTTACAGACATGATCAGCCTCGGCCAGCTGTAGGTGCGCGCACACTGACTGACGATATGACGTCTTTGTTTTAGCTAAGGTCCTACTTGGAACATAAAATTAGAAAAGATAAATAAATTCACAGACCTTTTTTTAGACGCCAGAACAAGAAAAATATAGTTGTGTAGGTTTAAAAAAATTAATACCTCGTCAGATGACGTTTATTACTTTTTAATACTTTTTAATGGCCTTAATTTGTGTTAATTTCATTTACTACCTTTTAATACCTTTTACAACCCCGCGGATACCCTGTACTCAAAATCCTTGCATTCCGTGAGAAGATTCTATAGGAGCAGAGCCACGGGTGAAGTCAGGCTATATGCCCTCTGGTTAATCATCTGACATGTCACAGCTGTGGCTTTTTTTATATTACTACTCAAACGGCGCATGCGCACAGGGAACATTCAATGCTTTCAGCACCGCCCTCTGGTGGTCATCCAGGATTCATAGAACCGTAGTTACATACATACGTTTTGTTTTGTAAAAACAATCACTTTAGTTTTATGAAATTTTCATTTGGTCTGAAATATTTACCCAACAAATATATATTTCTATCTATCTCAAATATATATCCCATATAAATACACCAAGGTCTTTAATTACTTTAAAAACATTGTCCTCTCTGAAATGTGCTTTAGCAAACTTCCTCTAGTTTTATCTTTTTATGCTACTTAACTAGCCGTTTGTCACTTCTAGTTAGTCTTTGGCTACTTTTACCTTTTAGTTTTTTCTTTGGCTTCTTTTACCATCTAGCTAGCATTTTGCCACTTTAAACTTTTACTTAACGTTTTGTTCATTTTAATTTTTAGCTAGTATTCTGCTTGCTTTTGCTTTACAAACTCAATTTCAGCTTCTTCAATGGGTTTTGTCAGTTATTCAACACTCAGAGGTCACACTGCACCTGTAAAATGCCTTTGTCCAGTTTATCATTTGCTTTAAATCCATAGAGGTCAAGTATGGAGGATGTAAAACACTGATTTAGTCCGACACTGTAGTTGAGCCCAAGCATTCATACAAAGACAAGAT
>JBBPBX010046106.1:0-13955 GCA_038048925.1 Garcialebias charrua | reverse complement strand
AACATAGATTTAGCTCATTACTGCCCCCTCAATAAATTATCAGGAGTCTTTCAGCTTTAATTAAAAGGGGTTTGAATAGATTCAAATGTATTTTTTCTTACACAAATATTTTGCAGTTTAAAGTTATCTAAAAAAATTACAGAAAATACCCCATAAACCAGTGGACGAACTTTACTGAAACTCTCACTGGATGTGCATCTGATTAACTTCTGGAGAAAACCTGATTTAAGATGGCCGCCACACCTTATTGACCTCAGTAAACACAAAATGGCTACAACTCAGTTTTCATGAGAGTTGATAGGAGAGATCACATCTTTCCAGTTTTAGCTTCTCTCCATTGGCTCCCTGTCAAAATTGAATTCAGAATCCTACAGTACTTTTAACCTACAAAGCCCTCAACAACCTAGCTCCATCTTATATTACAGATCTTATTGTTCCATATTTTCCTAACAGAGCACTTCACTCTCAGACTGCAGGTTTACTTGTGGTTCCTAGAGTTCCCAGCAGCAGAATGGAGGAAGATCTTTCAGTTGTCAGGCTCCTCTCTTGTGGAACCAACTTCCAGTTTCTGTCCATGAGGCTGACACATTGTCCAGTTTGAAGACTGGGATTAACACTTTACTTTTTCATAAATCCTATAGTTGGGGTCGGCTTGGGTTTTCTGACCTATTCCTTGGTTCTGTTGCTATAAGCTTAGACTGCTGGAGGACAAACTGACCACATGTCCTCTCTTTGTCTTTACTTGCTTTACTCGTTTGTATTTGTAATTATTTCTATCTTAACATGTTTTTTTATTATCTTTCCTCCTATAGAAAGTACATCTGAACTATAGAAAGTACACCTGTTCTATAGAAAGTACACCTGGACTATAGAAACCTGTTCTATAGAAAGTACACCTGTTCTATAGAAAGAACACCTGTACTATAGAAAGTACACCTGGTCTATAGAAAGTACACCTGTTCTATAGAAAGTACACCTGTTCTATAGAAAGTACACCTGGACTATAGAAACCTGTTCTATAGAAAGTACATCTGGTCTATAGAAAGTACACCTGTTCTATAGAAAGTACACCTGTTCTATAGAAAGTACATCTGGGCTACAGAAAGTACATCTGGGCTACAGAAAGTACATCTGGGCTACAGAAAGTACATCTGGTCTATAGAAAGTACACCTGGTCTATAGAAAGTACACCTGTTCTATAGAAAGTACACCTGTTCTATAGAAAGTACACCTGGACTATAGAAAGTACACCTGGACTATAGAAAGTACACCTGGACTATAGAAAGTACATATGGTCTATAGAAAGTACACCTGGACTATAGAAAGTACACCTGGTCTATAGAAAGTACACCTGGGCTACAGAAAGTACATCTGGGCAACAGAAAGTACATCTGGTCTATAGAAAGTACACCTGGGCTACAGAAAGTTCACCTGGACTATAGAAAGTACACCTGGGCTACAGAAAGTACATCTGGGCTACAGAAAGTACATCCGGTCTATAGAAAGTACGCCTGGACTATAGAAAGTACACCTGGTCTATAGAAAGTACACCTGGACTATAGAAAGTACACCTGGACTATAGAAAGTACACCTGGGCTACAGAAAGTACATCTGGGCTACAGAAAGTACATCTGTTCTATAGAAAGTACATCTGGTCTATAGAAAGATCTGGACTATAGAAAGTTCACCTGGACTATAGAAAGTACACCTGTACTATAGAAAGTATACCTGGTCTATAGAAAGTACACCTGGACTATAGAAAGTACACCTGGACTATAGAAAGTACACCTGGACTATAGAAAGTACACCTGTTCTATAGAAAGTACATATGGTCTATAGAAAGTACACCTGGACTATAGAAAGTACACCTGGTCTATAGAAAGTACACCTGGGCTACAGAAAGTACATCTGGGCTACAGAAAGTACACCTGGGCTACAGAAAGTACACCTGTTCTATAGAAAGTCACCTGGACTATAGAAACCTGTTCTAAAGAAAGTACACCTGTTCTATAGAAAGAACACCTGTACTATAGAAAGTACACCTGGTCTATAGAAAGTACACCTGTTCTATAGAAAGTACACCTGTTCTATAGAAAGTACACCTGGACTATAGAAAGTACACCTGGCTGTAGAAAGTACATCTGGTCTATATAAAGTACATCTGGTCTATAGAAAGTACACCTGGTCTATAGAAAGTACACCTGTTCTATAGAAAGTACACCTGTTCTATAGAAAGTACACCTGGACTATAGAAAGTACACCTGGACTATAGAAAGTACACCTGTTCTATAGAAAGTACACCTGTTCTATAGAAAGTACATATGGACTATAGAAAGTACATCTGGGCTACAGAAAGTATATCTGGTCTATAGAAAGTTCACCTGGTCCATAGAAAGTACAGCTGGTCTACAGAAAGTACATCTTGGCTACAGAAAGTATATCTGGGCTATAGAAAGTACATCTGGTCTATAGAAAGTATACCTGGTCTATAGAAAGTACATATGGACTATAGAAAGTACATCTTGGCTACAGAAAGTATATCTGGGCTATAGAAAGTACATCTGGTCTATAGAAAGTAGATCTGGTCTACAGAAAGTACACCTGGACCTAGTGCTGGGCGATATGGAAAAAATCATATATCACGATATGGACTTTTTTTTATATCGCAATAACGATATATATCACGATATACCACAATTGATTTAGTATTTGGTTTGTGTTGTGGTTTGGTTGTGTTGGCGTCGGGCGATGGAACGGCGTTGCTACAAAATTTGCAGATTACCGTTTTCTGCTCCGTGTCAGACTTCTTGAATCCAAAATGTACCCAAATAACAGACGTCCCCCATCTTTTTGGTAAAAGTTCTTCTTCTTGGGCTGCCTGTGCAGCTGTTTCTCCTTGTTGTGACACCGGCTTCATGCCCCTACGTCTCCATTGCTCTCGAGTTTAACAACGTAAAGCGTGTGTCGCAAACCTGCGCGTGCGTCAAACATAAAGCAGCGCTGTCATGTCGCAAAACCACAATATGAAGCTTCTTTGCGAAAGTTATTTTTTTATTCTTATTTATCACATATATAAACTGAGTTTAAGCAAAGTGACAACACCAATACATTTCATTGTAACCTACTTTATTTATTGGCATTTGTAGCAGTGTGATGTTGTTACACTAGATTGTCAAGTGTAAAGTTATTCCGGTGGGGAAATTATATGAGCACCGGAAGCTTTTATTTTGGAAAGACGACAAATCCATTTCCAAAACAGCGGGTAACTTCCTGTTTCAAAACTATTATTTTTATTTAAATTGAATGTGCTATGTATTAAACTGTGAATTATTATTGTTACTGTGGAACATTTCGAGTTCCTTGATTGTTGTTTTGAGTGTCAGTTGGGGGTTAAGAAAGAGAAATATTAATGGATAATACCAATATAGACCATTCACAACCCCCATGTGATGTGAATCCTTCTGTATTTTGTGTATTATTTGTACGTTTTTTATTTTTATTTTTTTAATGTAAAGTATCTGTATAGTTTGTAGCATTTTTAGAGAGACACTTTCTAGAGAGACACGAACAGCCGGAAACAAATTCCTTGTGTGTGTCAACATACTTGGCCAATAAACCTGATTCTGATTATAATCCATGAAGATTTTCTGCACGATCTCCTTGGCGCTCTTTCTGTGCAAACTCTTGGGGGAAGAAGGTAAAAATTTCTGTTTTCTGTGTTCAATAAGTGTATTTCAAGCCTAAGAAGTTATCATTTTACTACTGTTCTTGTAAAATAATGTGCTTTGAAGCACTTAAATGTTGTTTAACAGTGATGGAACTGTGCTAATAGTTAGCTGATCAATGTCACATGAAACCTTGCTAAGCCATGTGCTAAAAATAGTATTCATGATTAAACAGGCGCTGTGGAACACTGAGGAGAAAAAGCCTGTTTTTGATTGCTGTTTTCTGCTGTTTGATGCAGGTATGTGATGTTTTGTTGCTTTTGGTCTGGGACTATTTTGTTTAGGTTGTTATTACTATTTTATTTGTTATTTATGTACTATTTAAGATTATTATGTTCATCTTTGGGTTTTGTGATTAATTATTGTAACTTTTATTTTATTATGTGTTATTCCACACGCGCAGGCCTCGCTCTTTCTGTGCAAACTCTTGGGGGAAGAAGGCGCTGTGGAACACTGAGGAGAAAAAGCCTGTTTTTGATTGCCGTTTTCTGCTGTTTGGGTGCAGGAGCATTAAAAGAGCCTTCAAATAAGCGGTCGTCTGGCTGTTATTTTGCACAAGACAACGCAGAATCAACTACGCTACACATGAATAATTAATAAAATTATTTTATAAACGATAGAGACGATAGAAGGCAAGTAGCACGGTAGACACGTTTCTATTGTCCCCACGATATACAGTATATCGTCACATCGCCCAGCACTACCTGGACCTGTCATTCTGTGTCTGTTACTAATTCCTGTCCTCTCAAAACCAGTCGGTCTAAGCAGATGTTCGCTCGTCCTGAGTCTGGTTCTGTTGGAGGTTTCTTCCTGTTCAAAGGAGTTTTTCTTTCCACTGTCTCCTTTGTTCTTGCTGAGGACAGGAGACTGTGATGAAGTGAAGATTCAACACAATCTGCTGCTTCCTTAAATAACTTTTATGTGAATGTTTCTGTTCGGTGCCCTGAGATGATGTTGTGACTTGGCTCTATATAAATAAGCTGAACTGAATTGAATAATATATAAATTAATTACACATACCGTGAAATATTGTGTCTTTATTTCTTGTAAATTTTATGATTATCCCAAATCATCGACTGTGGTAACTTCACACTGAACTAACAGCAACATAGATGATGTGACTCTCCACTCCTCCTCCAGCCTCTGGGACCTTGATTTCCAAATGAAATGTACATTTTACTTGTGTCTGGAAGGAGGACATTGGACACTGAGCAGCAGTCCAGCTCTTTTCCTCCTTAGCCCAGTTTGGATGCTTCTGATGTTTCTGCTTCAGGAGTGGCTCGACTTGAGGAATGCAACATTTGCAGCCATGATTCGTCAGTGCATAGTGTGCACGAGTTTCCAACAATAAGTGCTATGTGTTGTCATCATTGTACGTTCCCATACAACGATGAAATTACTTTTCTGATTTAACCCATCACAGCTGGGATACACCCAGTGGAGCAGTGGGCAGCTGTGTCAGGGCCCAGGGAGCAGTTAGGGATTGAGTGTCTTGCTCAGAGACACCACGACATGTGGGAACGGCTGGGAGTCGAACCAGGGACTTTCAGGTCCCGAGTCAGCTGCCCTACCTCTACCCCAATATGAACTTTATCACAATATTCTAACTTTCTGAGACACAGAGTTTTGGGTTTTCATTATCTGTAAGCCATATTCATCCAAACTACACGAAGTAAAGCCTTGCAATATTTCACTGTCATGAATCTCTATACAGTAATATGTGTCAATTTCTGAAGCAATAACTTACAAATAAAACTTTTTCAGACTAAATATTTTCAGTCCTTTGGTCTTGGGGCAGAAATGAGCCAATGACTGTTCATCCCCCTACAATCAGGCAAAGACTCAAATACACAAACTGAGTTTTCCTTAACTTTTAGGCGACATTTCATTACTGCAGTGGCCAAATATATTAAAATGTATAACAAACTGGTTACTTGTGTTAAAGAACAAATCAATACATAATAAAGACATTTCCCAAAAGGACAAATTTCATTAAAAAAAATAAAAATAAAAGCGAAGAAAAAACAAACAAATAAAAAGAAACATGGTTTAAATCAAACCGCACCAGACTTCAGGCAAAAAACACAAAAAAGACACATAAAAAAAAAAACATGTATCCACTGAAAACAGATAAAGTATGAGTGAGATAGAAATGTCTTCCCAAGTCACTTTTGCTCACCTGGAGATCTTGCTGCAAAGGGAAAAGAAAACATTCAAGAAACAAACATCATTAATTGAACAAAGTTTTCGATGTGAAAAATGATGAGCTGTTGGGACGAACACGGCGATGAGGAGTGAACAGAAATGTGAGAATAAACTGAAGTTTGACTGAAAATGAGAAGAGGCGCACAAAGGAAGAAACAGGAGATCAGAAAACTGATGAGAAAAGACAAACAGAGCAAATGCTTGTCCGCCGGAGAACGTTTCTTTGTCACACTGGCGATTTTAGCCTCTTGGGGGCGCTCAAGCACCCCTACATTTTAACTCAGCATGCCTGAAAAATGAAGAAACAGTCATAATCCATGAATCCATGAAACCATTAGGATTTTGTAAGGAAGCTCAGTTCTCAAATCTTAGATTCACTGGAATATTGGAAAAATTTGAAATAAATGTGATGTCACTTAAACAGGCCAGTAAAATCTATATTTTTTTTTGCATGAGTCAGATCCTCAACACCGCCTGTCAATCAATCCTGTATGCTCGTTAGCAACTGACCAATCAGCGACCTCAATTTGTCCCGATGGTAAACGCCCTTTTAGGGTCGAGGGTGAGGTTCTGCCTCAAGTGGAGGAATTCAAGTATCTCTGGGTTTTGTTCACAAGAAAGGGCGAGAAGTTCAGTTATCAGGAGAAACTCAGAGTAGAACCACTGCTCCTCCACATCCAGAGGAACCAGTTGAAGAGGTTCAGGCATCTGGTAAGGAAGCTTCCTGGACGCCTCCCTAAAGAGTTGCTTCAGACATGTCCAACTGGAAGGAGACCCAGGACACGCTGGAGAGACGGTCTCTCAGTTAGTCTGGGAACACCATGGAGTCCTCCCAGAAGAGCTGGAAGAGGCTGTGGAAAGAGATGTCTGGACCTCCCTGCTCAAGATGCTGTCCCTGAGACCTGAGTCCAGAACAAGAGGAACATGATGGATGTATGTGTGTATGTATGTGTGTATGTATGTATGTGTGTATGTATGTGTGTATGTATGTATGTGTGTATGTATGTATGTGTGTATGTATGCATGTGTGTATGTATGCATGTGTGTATGTATGTATGTGTGTATGTATGTATGTGTGTGTGTGTGTGTGTATGTATGTATGTGTGTGTGTGTGTGTGTGTGTATGTGTGTGTGTGTATGTATGTACGTACGTATGTATGTATGTATGTATGTGTGTATGTATGTATGTATGTATGTATGTATGTATGTATGTATGGTTGGATGTAAGTATGTATGTACGTATGTATGGTTGGATGGAGGGATGAATGATGATTGGCAAACACCCCTCACCTTCAGGAGCTCCACCCCCTTTACCTCCGACAACATCGTGGGGTTTTGCATTACGATCACTTGACAGTCGTCAGTTTGATTTTATTTTATTGATTCATTCATTTTATAACAAAATAATACAGTTTAACACACAAATAACAAGAAAATTAAAATATAAAATGAAAGGTGGCAGATGAAGAAAAAATATTATTGTATCTGCCCCTTATTTTCTAACAAACAATTCAAACAACAAATTCATTAAATACAAAAAAAAGAAAATCGAATAACTCATTAAATCCCTTAATCACAAGAATTACCTTTTTTATTCATTTAAATTTATTCATTTCGTTTAAAAACATGACAATTATACATACAATACAATAACAAAAAGTAAATTAAATAAAATGAAAGGTGGCAGAAGAAGAACTAGTCTTATGAAAACTGCCCCTTTTTGCTCAATTCTAATGTAAATCAAATTATATATATAAAAAATTAATTCAAAAAGAAAATAACAATCTAGCTAAATTAAAAACATAAAAACTCAAACATCTTAATCAAATCAGACAACAACTTAAGTAGATATATGTATTAACGATTCCCATATTCTTCCAAGAAACTCGTCTTTATCAGTCTCTTAAATGTACACAGTGATCTGGCATTCTTAACAGTATCTTCCAAACCATTCCACAATCCTATTCCCTGAATTATTGTGGATCGTTCCTTCAAACTACTACTAAAATAAGGCTTCACAAACATCTCAATTCCTTTAAGAAAATATACACTCTCTCTTTTAACAAAATGTGTTTGAATATTGTCAGGCAACATGCCTTTATGTGCCTTATACATAAGCAACAAAATGTTATAATTAACCAAATCATAGAACTTCAAAATTTTCAGTTGATAAAATAAAGTAGGTCCTCAACAGGGTCCTGGAGGGTGCGTGGGAGTTTGCCCAACCAGTTTACATGTGCTTTGTAGACTTGGAAAAGGCATTCGACCGCGTCCCTCGGGGGGTTCTGTGGCGGGTACTCCGGGAGTATGGGGTACCAGGCCCATTGATATGGGCTGTTAGGTCCCTGTACGACCGGTGTCAGAGCTTGGTCCGCATTGCCGGCAGTAAGTCAGGCTCGTTTCCGGTGAGAGTTGGACTCCGCCAAGGTTGCCCTTTGTCACCGATTCTGTTTATAACTTTTATGGACAGAATTTCTAGGCGCAGCCAAGGTGTTGAGAGGATCCGTTTTGGTGGCCTTAGAATCGCTTCTCTGTTTTTTGCAGATGATGTGGTCCTATTGGCTTCATCAGCTCGTGATCTACAGCTTTCGCTGGAGCGGTTTGCAGCTGAATGTGATGCGGCCGGGATGAGGATCAGTTCCTCCAAATCCGAGGCCATGGTCTTGAGCCGGAAAAGGGTAGCGTGCCCTCTCCGGGTCGGGGAGGAGGTCCTTACCCAAGTGGAGGAGTTTAAGTATCTCGGGATCTTGTTCACGAATGAGGGAAAACTGGAGCGTGAGATCGATAGGCGGATAGGTGCAGCGTCCGCAGTGAAGCGGGCGCTGTACCGGTCTGTCGTGGTGAAGAGAGAGCTGAGTCAAAAGGCAAAGCTCTCAATTTACCGATCGATCTACGTTCCCACCCTCATCTATGGTCATGAGCTTTGGGTTATGACCGAAAGAACAAGATCTCGGATACAAGCGGCTGAAATGAGTTTTCTCCGCAGGGTGGCTGGACTCTCCCTTAGAGATAGGGTGAGAAGCTCAGTCATCCGGGAGGGACTCGGAGTAGAGCCGCTGCTTCTCCACATCGAGAGGAGCCAGTTGAGGTGGCTCGGGCATCTGGTTAGGATGCCTCCTGGACGCCTCCCTGGTGAGGTGTTCCGGGCATGTCCCACCGGGAGGAGACCCAGAGGAAGACCCAGGATACGCTGGAGGGACTATGTTTCTCGGCTGGCCTGGGAACGCCTTGGGATTCCCCCAGAGGAGCTGCTCCAAGTGGCTGGGGAGAGGGAAGTCTGGGCCTCCCTACTTAGGCTGCTACCCCCGCGACCCGACCCCGGATAAGCGGAAGAAAATGGATGGATGGATGGAAAATAAAGTAGTCGACGGATATCTATACTGTAGTTTTTTTCATAATAATTCGTACAGCTCTTTTCTATTAAAGCTCGTGTCTTCATTAAACATATTTCCTTAACAATTTATCCTTGATCTTTCTTTTAAATATAAATATTGATTTAGCTTCTTTAATGTCAGTTTTCTCTTCGTTCCATAACCTAACTCCCTGAACTATTGCAGTCCTTCCTTTCAAACTAGTCCTATACCTAGGCATAACAAACATATCAGTTCCCTTAAGATTATAACAACTCAATCGTTTTACAAAATATATCTGAACATTCAAAGGCAATACATTATGATGAGCTCTATACATCATTAACAAAATATTATAATCCACCAGATCGTAAAACGTCAGTAATTTCATCTGATAAAATAACATACTTGTTGGATGACGATAAGGTTTTCTGGTAATAATTCTTATAACTCTCTTCTGCAAAACAGAAATAGGTTTTGTAATCGATCTACACGCCTTACCCCAAACACCAACACAATAAATCATATGTGGAACAATAAGTGTATTATATAACAGATACAATGCCTTGTCATTCAATAACTCTCTAACTCTATAAAATACTGAAATGGATTTAGATAAAAAAATTTGATAGAACTTATATGTTGTTTCCAAGACAATTTTTCGTCAATTATAACACCCAAAAACTTGACCTCATGGACTCTACAAATTTCAGAACCATCAATTTTAAATGAAACATCAATAGAGGATGCACACCAGAAGCAGGAGGTTAATCCCCTAGCTTCCAGCGCCGAAGTGGAGATACTGAGGGAGAAGATTGATGACATGGAAAACAGAGAACGTAGGAATAATTTGCGTTTTCTGGGTTTTGCTGAATCCTGTGAAGGAAGTGACATCGTGGCATTTCTAAAAGCAACTCTACCATCACTTCTCAACCTGGATTTTCCCGGAGGTTTGGATATAGAGAGGGCGCACAGACTGGGTCCATCGCTTGAAGGTAAGGGCAATCGGCCCTCCCGTCCGAGACCTATTATTGCTCGATTTGGGAGATTTCAAGACCGTGAACGCATCACTAAAGCAGCTCGTGAAGTGGGGAATCTAACTTGGGGAGAGAATCGGGTTATGGTGTTTCCTGATTACTCAAAGCTTCTCAATGACAAACGCAGGAAATTTGATGACTGCAAAAAACTATTACATGAGAAACGTGTTCGATTTTCTCTTAACTATCCAGCTGTGCTTATTGTGATAACATCGCAAGGGCGTGTGCGCTTCGAGGACCATAAGGCAGCCCTGGCATATATTAGTTCAATGGACACGTAATCCAGACTGTGAACACACACGTGATGGCAAGATTTACATTTTGGAATATATGGTCGCTTAATATTGGGAACTCATCTTTCAGATGGAAAGTTTGGATTTACTTTGGACTCAAGCGAATCTGACTGAAGACATTATGGGTGAAGTATACATTTTCTCCTTTTTTGTTTATGAAGTTTGAGCTCTGATAGATACTGAATATTATTAATTTAGTTGCATTAAATTTTTGATCTACGTTGGCGGCTGCAGCAAGGCCGAGCTCCATTTATGATTATCTGGTATTCTTGAATGTTAAGCTATCTGGTGTTCTTGAATGTTAAGCTCCTTTTTTTAATTTTATTTTATGGATGTGAGTTCAAAGCTGTTTTGCATAATATTCTGCTTAAATTGCATATTCTCCAATCCATGTTGTTTAAGGAGGGGTGGGGAAGGTGGTGAGCTCTGGGTGGCATAGGTTAAGTGCATGATTGCGGACCAAAGTAAGGGTTGGTTACCCAAGTATAATTTAGTTAGAAATATTCTGAAGGTTCTTATTGACTTGGGAGTCGCTGGGTGGGGGGTTATGTGTGGTTTTTGGGATTGGTGTGTTTTTTATTTTTATTTTTTGCTCTGCCCTAGGATGTTTATATTGAGAATATGTTTACAATATATCTTGCTTTACATACATCGAGAAGATTTCATTCAGTAGTAATAATTTAAGTCTGATGAGCTGGAATGTCAAAGGGTTAAACAATGTTGTAAAGAAAAGGAAAATATTGTCCTTTATCAAAGCTAAGAAATGCCATATTGTATTTATTCAGGAGACACATCTCTCCCTGCTGGAATCTAATAGACTGGGTGCAGGCTGGGTTGGCTTTGTGGGTGCTAGCTGTGGCAACAGTAAAAGCAGAGGGGTTGCCACACTCATTGATAAACATCTACAGTTTAAATGCTTGAAGCAGAGTAAAGATACAGAAGGAAGGATGTTTTTGATGTTGTGCGAAATCCAAGGGAAAAAATTTATTTTGGCAAATGTTTATGCACCTAATGTTGATGACCCTTCTTTTTTTGGACAACTGGAGAAGAAAATAATGGATTTAGGGAATTATCCTGTTATTGCAGCGGGAGACTTTAATGAGGTGATGGACATGACGCTAGACAGAAGCGCTGTGATATCGCGCACCCCAAAAACACATACTGCACTTAAAGGTTTATGCGAAGCCAGTGGTCTTGTTGATGTTTGGCGGTTACAAAATCCTTCTGGAAGGAATTATACTTTTTACTCTTCTCCTCATCAATCTTTTTCAAGAATTGATTTTTTTCTAGTTACCCAATCATTAATGACAGCGGTTACCTCTACTAACATCGGGAACATAGTACTTTCAGATCATAGTCCTATCTATCTCTACATGAATGCGGTCAATACTATTGTGAGAAGTCCTAGATGGAGATTAAATTCTAGTCTCCTACTGGATGAAGCTTTTAAAGATTCCCTCAAATCACAAATTAAATTTTACATCGACACTAATGTTCCATCAGCTCCATCTGCCGGAGTGGCGTGGGAGGCACTAAAGGCTTACTTAAGGGGTTATATCATTCAGCAAGCTTCATTTAAAAAAAAAGAAAAGAAAATTAAATTAGTTGATTTAGAAAGAGAAATTGAGATCATAGAGTCTGATTTCAAAAGGAACCCTTCCCCAGTAAATTTAAACAAACTTACAAAATTGAAGTATGAATATAATATAATTATGTCAGAAAAAGCTGAATTTAGTTTATTTCGCGCCAGGCAAAAATATTTTGAAGAAGGAGATAAGGCGGGTAGGCTATTGGCTAGGTATATTAAGCAGAGAGAAGCCATGAGCTCCATCTCAGCTGTTAGGGATGGAAATGGTCAGCTGGTCTCAGACCCCCATGAAATAAATGTCGTATTTAGTGATTACTATAAGAATCTTTATAGCTCTGAATCATCAGCCTCATCAGAAAGTATCAATAAATTTCTATCTGACTTAAATCTACCCAGAATAAAAAAGGATCAACTTGTAGGTCTTGACCGTCCAATTACTACTGAAGAAATAGTGGGGGTAATAAAACACCTACCTTCAAATAAGGCCCCCGGGCTAGATGGTTTCACGTCAGAATTCTATAAAGCATTTCCAGAAGAATTAGCCCCCCTACTTTTAAATGCATATAATGAGTCATTTGACCAGAAAACGTTACCACCTACACTTTCAGAGGCTCTTATCACTCTCATTCTGAAAAAAGATAAGGAACCCTCAGAATGCAAGAATTATCGACCTATAAGTTTAACATCATATGATAGTAAAATATTATCAAAAATTTTAGCTAATCGATTAGACCGAGTTCTTACCACATTAGTGCATCCTGATCAGGTTGGTTTCATACGCTCTCGCTCCTCGGCGGATAACATTAGAAGGCTTATTGACATTATGTGGGAAGTACGGGATAGCCGGATGCCTATGGCTGCTCTATCATTAGATGCAGAAAAGGCATTCGACAGAGTTGAATGGCAATATCTATTTTCAACTTTGGAATGGTTTGGCTTTAGTAATAATTTCATAAACTGGATTCGACTTATATATGCTCAGCCAGTGGCATCCGTTCTTACAAACGGAATAATTGGCTCATCATTTAAACTGAAAAGAGGTACCAGACAGGGTGACCCCCTGTCCCCCTTACTATTTGCGTTAGCCCTGGAACCATTGGCAGTTGCTATTCGAAAAGAAGTTAACCTTCCGGGCATTTCTATAGGACATAATTGTCATAAGCTTATGTTGTATGCCGATGATATTCTTCTCTATGTGTCAGATCCGGCGAATTCTATCCCAACTTTGCTCTCTCTAATTAATGTATTTTCGGACATTTCAGGCTATAAGGTCAATTGGACAAAATCCGAGGCCCTCCCACTTACTGCATTCTGCCCTAAGAATGCATTTCCATCAGACATGTTTTCATGGCCCAAAAAAGGTTTAAAATACCTTGGAATAATTTTTCCACCCCAGCTTAATAATATTATTAAGATTAATCTTGAACCTTTGCTAGACAGAATGAGAGTTGACATAGAGCGCTGGAGTCAATTATATCTTTCCATGTGGGGAAAAGTAAATGTTATTAAAATGATTTGCACTCCCAAGTTTAACTACTTATTACAGGCTCTCCCGATACATGTCCCGATGATATATTTTAAACAGTTTGACAAGCTCTGTAACTTATTTATTTGGAATAAAAAAAAGCCAAGATTGAACTTACGAAAGTTACAAACACCTGCAGATAGGGGAGGTCTAGGAATGCCTAACTTACTAAACTATCACTATGCTTTTTCTATTAGACACTTGGCTCATTGGTTTTTGCCCCCTGAAAGAG
>JBBPBX010046105.1:11939-26726 GCA_038048925.1 Garcialebias charrua | reverse complement strand
CGCTCCTTTGTCCGTAGAGTTAACGACCCGCTTCTGAACGATAAGCTTCACCGCCTGCGGGTCCTTCAGAGCTCACTGAAGGTATGGCTCCATGTTCAGGCCTTCAGTTTACATGTTGGGTTTGCTGATTAATAATAGTCTGTTTATTTTCCTACAGAATGTTCCTCTTCAAGGCACAAATCAGTCGTTGGGGTTTCTAGGGTAGCCTGTTGAAGAGCACCTCCAAAGCATTACTTTACTTCGGCTTGTGCCTCACGCTGTCAACATTCCACCCTGCTGGAGACAAAAGGCACCAAAAACCAGCTTTTTACATGCTCAATTATCCATTCCTGTTCATTTGAAAGCTCCTTTTCAACAGCAGGGAAACTGGTGATGTCCCTTTTCCCCCCAACCTCTCCCTCAAAGGGATTGTTCTGATCATTAGAACTGGTGTTCTGCGAAAAGGTTATGAATAACTACCTCAATTTTCTCAGTTTGAATAAATAGTTTAGTTCTGATTAGACTGAAGTGCTTCTGTCACTCTTTGTGCTTGCTAATACCCATTTGTTATGTAAATAACAGTACAATACAAAACTGAAAGTTATGCACCATAACTCATGTTCCCTGAAGGAAGGGAACGAGGTGCAACATAACTGATATGGGAAATTGCGCCCCCGCGCGATTACCTGAAGGAATACACTCACGCCTTTACGGCAGGGGCGTCAGCGTCACGCCAGAGTCCCCTCCCTCTGGGTATTTAAGACGCGGACGCCCATCCTACGTTCCTCTAAAATGCACTTCACCAAGCTTTCAGCATTGAAAGGGCCAGGTATGTTGCACCTCGTTCCCTTCCTTCAGGGAACATGAGTTATGGTGCATAACTTTCAGTTCCCTTATCAGTCATGTCACTCGGTGCAACATAATTGCTATGGGAACGTAATTCAATCACGCCCTTGAAATGCTCAGTAAAATGCATGTGAGAACATCTGCCTTAATACGGCAGGCATTTCCCAGCCGCTCTCTACAAGGTATGTAGAGAGCACAGCCTGGGAAGAAAAAATTCCACATGTAGAAACATCAGCCTGATGTTACCACTGGACACATCGATGAAACACCAGCTAGAGACAGCATAAGCGTGCTCCGCTAGTGTGATTACTCATCATCTCCTTTTTTCCTTGGAAATCTTGAGAAGCAGGAGGAAAAGAGCAAGGGACCCATTACGCCACTGGCAATCAGATGGCAATGTGGAGGTAGAGAACCCAGTTCAAGCACAGGGTAACCTTCCAGGTCCCCAGGGGAAAAAATTTCATATATACAAAGGGCACGCACGAGTCCCTCATCTGCTTCTTGAACAGACAATTCACTAGGACTGTCAAAGAGGCCCATCCTGATGTTGGAGAACTGTCAGAGGAGAGGGGAACCCTTCCACTGAACCTCCCAAGTAAACATAAACACCAAGGGTCTCCCTTGTGTATGCTGTTGTTGTTGTTGGAAAAAAGACGATCAAGCCTTAGGCCCTCAGCCAGTTCCCTTCAGTGGCCAGGCTGAAAGCTGCCACAGCTCCGGACGTGGGTGTAGAAGCTGCCCACGTGCCTGAGTCAGCAGGTCTCTGTAAGAAGGCAACTGCCATGGTATCCCTGACAACATTGAGATCAGTTCCGGGAACCACGGTTTCTGTGGCCACCTGGGGGCTATCAGTATCAGGGAGAGGGCTCCCTTACGTATACGTTCCAGTGTCACCTGAATCAGAGGGACAGGTGGAAAAGCATAATACAGCACCCCTGCTGGCCAATCATGGGCCAAAGCATCCGTTCCCAACGGTGCGTCTGTTTCCCTCATAGAGAAGTAGAGGTCACATTGTGAGCTGGCTCTGCATGGGAACAAGTCCACCGAGGCTCTCCCAAACCGTGACCAGACCTGATCCACGACTCGTGGGTTCAGTCTTCATTCTGATTCCAAAAGAGGCCCTCTTGAGAGGGCATCCGCTCCGTAATTCAGTTCACCCGGAACATGAGTCGCCCTGAGCGACAATAATCTTGGAGCGTACCATGTGAGCATCCTCTGTGTCAGGCTGAGGAGGGCTTGGGATCTCGTCCCCCCTTCCCAGTTAATGAAGGACACCGTGGTTTTGTTATCTGATTTCACCAGGACGTGCTGTCCCGCAATCAGACCTTTACCAAAGAAGTATTTTACTGACAGGAATACGGCCAACAATTCCAGGAAGTTGATGCACAATCTTGCTTCCTGCTCATTCCAGAGGCCTCGGGCATTCTGATTTCTGCAGACTGCCCCCCATCCTGTTTGTTGGTTTAGCCATATTTGTAGGGCCCGCATCTTCAGCAATGTGTGTGGCACACAGGGTATGGCTGCCGCCAAGAGGCCTAAAAGGCGTTGGCACGTTTTCAGGGGGACCCGTTGATTCAGTTTAAACTTTGCCAGGCAACGGCGAATCGAGGAAACACGTTCCTCTGAGAGCCATGCTCTGTACCGGATGGTGTCGACCTGCACTCCCAGAAATACGGTAATCCGTGATGGGGTCAGGTCACTCTTTTGTAGGTTTATGACAAAACCGAGAGACTCCAGGTGAGAGACCACCCTGCAGGAGTGTGACTGGGCCTGTATTCTGCTTCCGGCCAGAACCAGGAGGTCATCCAGGTAGTTCATAATCCTGACCCTTGATTCCTAAGAGGGGTCAGGGCTGCGTCCAGACATTTAGCAAATGTACGAGGAGCAGTCTTCAAACTGAAGGGTAAGGCTTTGCGTTCATAAGCCTTCCCTTTGAAGGCAAACTGGAGGAATTTCCTGTGCCTCCTCCACACGTCCACATGGAAATAGGCGTCTTTCAAATCCATTGTACATGCGTAGTCTCCAGGTCTCACGGACTAGGGGACCTGCCGCAGTGTGAACATCTTGAACTTGAAAGTTCTTATTTTCTTGTTCAGAGTCCTGAGATCCAGGACCGTTCTCAGGGATTGATCTCTTTTGGGCACCAGGAAGAGCTTGCTGCAATGACCGGAGCGTAGTTTGTGTTTTGGAAAAATACTTATTACTCCTTTCTGTAGCATCGTTGACACTTCCTCCCTCAGCACGTGCGCGTGTGCTGGGTTAATGTCCGATCACAGCACCCCCACGAAAGGGGGGGGGGGTCTTTTGATGAACTGCAGCTTGAGCCCACGACGCACCGTCGTCATGACCCATTCGTTTGGCAGACACGCCCTCCAGGCCTGCGCGTGTGCCATAAGCCTGGAAGGGATGTCTAGCTGCTGCTTGTCATGTTTGAGTGCGGGAAGGGTGGCCTTCGACCCCTCTCGCATACTCTGTAGCAGGCTGGTCTGCCCAACAGAAGACATCGCGAGATCTGACGGTCTCAGGCAGAACTCGTGTGTCCTACTACGGTTCATAGTCTGACCTAGTAGTTTGTGTTTCACAAAAGTGGGGCTCGAGTCAAGAACCAGGGCAGTTTGTGCTTTGGTACTTTTATTCTTGTATATGCATGAAACAGTGTTTGTTTTTATTACACATACAGTAGATGAGTTATGTTTAGTGCGCACACACATGTCACCAGCTCCTTGTAGCGTTTTACAAGTGAAGTCTGGGCTCAAAAGGTCAGGTTCCCGTACCGCGTGGGCGGGTAAGCCTGAGGCCCTGTTCCCATTTTGGGACCAGGAGGCGTTCAGTAGTCAGAGACGTTATTGTCGTGTGTGGATGGCAATTTCTCTTTATTACACAAGGGTCTGAGTGTTCTTGTGTGTTCTTGTGTGTTCCGAATCAGCTAGTCTATGCTCCTCTAACACAGGTACTGGTGGTAAAAGTTCAGTATTTTCTCTCTGTGAGTGAGAGCATCTGTAATGGTGCAGGGGCATCTCAGGGTCAGGTGACCCGTGACTTCCACACAGAGATGTGGCTTTTCTTTTTCCTTTTGTTGGTGGCCCCTTGCAGCTCCTGTAGCTTTTCTGCCTGATGGGCCTGCAGCACAGAGGCCACTCGTCCTTGTCCACCCCACCAGGGTCCCTCGGGCCCTGACATGGTTAACGTCAGAGAGTCATCCATAGCCTCATGGGTGGATGAGCTCTCAGCGTCACAATGTTCTCGTCGTGGGCGTAGGAAAACTACCAGGTAGCGCAGCTGACAGGTAGCTGAAATTCCTCCTCCTGGACTGTGCTGGACAGAGAGCCTCCTTGTTAGCCGGGGCTAAACGTGGAGGCACTCGTGAGCCCGCTAGCGGTGCTAAGACGGGCCCTCAAGCAGCGTAGCATCGGTAAAAAACATGTAATTATGCGAGGAATTCTACCGTCGATTCGGTCGCACAGGATAGCGAAACAGGCAAAATATGAGAAGGTTAGCTAGCAAGCTAGACCAAGCATTTTCACATACCTCACGATGGAGTCCTTCGTTGTCCGCTCGTAGCCGCGCTAATCGTGTTAGCAACGCTGATCGTCCGCCCCGTGTTGTCATGGGTGCTCCTGGTTAGCCATGCTAACCGTGGGAGCTAGCCAGTTAGCAGCGGGGTTACTCGATTTCCACTCTCCTTTCTCCGGGGTCATCCGCGAGAAAAACTTTGAGTGTCTTCGCGTGTAGCATCCCTGAGCAGACCGGACAGGCCTCGTGGGTGTCCGCTGCTGAAAAGGGGGTAACCGGATTCGCTGAAGCAGGTTTGGGAGCCGGAGCTCAAAGCCTGCCAGAGTTCCTCGTCCGAGGACCTCCTCTCGCTGGGCTGCTCGCTGCTGCTGGCCTGTTAGTTTCGTTAGCTTAGCAGGTAGTGTGCCTTGCAGTTAGCGTTCGCTAACCGAGCAGCAGAAAAGCAGAAGAGAAAAGGCACGGGGGCTAGGGCTCGCTGGCCTGCTGGTCTTCTTTGAGTTTGGGGTTTTCGCATTACCTTCTCAGGAGCCATGGCTGAGAAGAGTTAAGCTCGTTAGCAGTGCTAACGTTGTCCGGAGCCATCTCCCTCCTCGTGTCGTTTTCGCCGGCTAGCCTGCTACTCGTTAGCAGGGTAGCGGTGTGGCGCAGTTAGCGCAGTCGAGCGAAGCAGTCTGTGGAGAGAGGAGAAGAAAACTTCGGGTGAAGGAAAAATGTGCCGGACCAGCTTTCGCCAGCCCGGCAGTCTGCAGGAAAAAATTCTCTGTACGCTCTGTGTAGGGAGCAAGCTCACCTCTGGTCGAGCGATGAACAACAGAGAAGATCCGAGAAGAGTGTTCAGGTTTAAGCGAGGTGAAGGGCAATAAGAGGAAGTAGGATGGGCGTCCGCGTCATAAATGCCCAGAGGGAGGGGACTCTGGCATGACGCTGACGCCCCTGCCGTAAAGGCGTGAGTGTATTCCTTCAGGTAATCGCGCAGGGGCGCAATTCCCATAGCAATTATGTTGCACCGAGTGACATGACTGATAAGGGAACTGATATTGATGTAAAGGTTTGTAATGAACCAGTATCATCTGTGTTCTTTGTTTAAAACAGGTCTCTCTTGTAAATGAGTCCTCATGGCTCAATGAGACTAACCTGTATAAATAAAGGTTGGATGAATGAATATGAGCCTGTGGGATTGAAATGGTTTTAAGACAACAGCAATCCACTTTACTCCATCAGCTCAGTCTGGTCAGAATTAAGCTCTGTCTCCAAACTGTGGTCATTCAAATAGCTTTCCGCAACAGGTAAGACATGAATTGTTCATAACCATTCCACAGAATCCCACTTTAAAAGATGCAAGCTGTTGTTTTAAGAGTGTGACTCAAAACCAAATCTGGACAAAGGAACTTCAAGGTTCACAGGATATTTTTCTTTGAGTAAAGAAGCACTTTGTGTCGATCTCTGTTCTGTTGACTTGTTTTCCACATCATGCTGGAGTCAGGTTTACCTGCTCATAATAAGCATTTTTGGCTCACGGCGGTTCATTCTGCACGTACGTTTGATTCCTGAGTGTGTGCACAGGGTGTTAAACATTTACAGTATGTTGTATATTTAATATTCATTCCTGCAGCGGTGATTACATGATGTTTTTGGTACCTATATAAACTGTACATCAAGTGCTGTGCCTCAGTGATAGTGAATGTACATCGTATCTTTTTTCAGACAGACGAGAAGATTAGGGAAGCAAGGGATTCCTCAAAGCAGGGATGCAAAAATAACGCTAGGCAATAATGAATTCATGTAAATAACAAAGGAATGATAAGAATAGTTGTCTATTTTTGTATGCATGCCGTCTCCCTGATTGTTGGCAGAGCAGTTTTGTATTTCGAAGTTCATTTGTTTCAGAGACTACTGGTGTTACCTCTCCCAGCCCCCATCCACCCACAAATCCATGCGCACATGACCAGCACGGTGTATTTTTCAGTATTAACACAGACCCAGAAAATGTGAGTTTTATTTAAGTGTTTACCATAAAAAGAGAAATAACCATATTTATTAAGTGTTTAACAGAGAAGCATGCTTTGTAAGACTAAATAAAACATTACCACGTCATTTGAAACTCACTCATGTTGCACACCTGTGCCATATTGTAGCTACATATTTTTTTTAATAAAGTATGGTACAGGCATAAACGGGACTCGTTGTTTTTTCTTCTAAAACATTTTAGTCTCTTGCCCTTGAAGCTTTTTACAATCAGGATGTCGTTCAGCAGCTGGCTGAAGATAACGAAAGAATCGGAGCGTCCAGTCTGACCTTTCAGGTAAATGTTTGAATTAATCACATACATACGATGGAAAGCTTCTGCTAGGTATGTAAATCTATTAAAAAAACACTAATACATGTTGAAAACAAGGGTGCAAGGCAGCATAGTCCAGTTCTACCTCTGTTGGTTTCAGATGCAAATTAAAAGCCTTCATTGAAGGAATGCATATTGCCCGCCTTATAATAATAATAATAATAATAATAATAATAATAATAATAATAATGAATTTAATTCATAACGCACTTTTCATTAACAAAAATCTCAAAGTGCTACAAAGTGCAACGAAATCAAAAATAAAACAAGTGATAAAACAAGTAAAATCAATAATAATATCAACTAAGATCAAAGATAAAATCATGAGGAGGCAGAGTAGGCTCGCTTAAAAAGAAAGGCCTTAGTTTTAGGTCACGGTCGTCTTATGATCAAGGATTATGGTAATTGTTTTGGTCAAAGCTTATAAATTACATTATTCAAAATGTCAAGCAATATTACAATTTGTAAATGTGAATAATGAATCTTCATACACCAAAGTTAGTCATGGAGTTCCTCAGGGTTCAGTGCTTAGACCAATGCATTTTATCTTTTATATATATTTCCTTTAAATTAATAAATACAAATGAAGTTTTCATTTGATATTAGTTTTATCTTAACATGATCCTCAACCAGCCATTGTGTATCTGTTCCTCTCAAAACCAGGCCGTCGAAGCAGATGGACGCTTGTCCTGAGCCTTGATCTGCCGGAGGTTTCTTCCTCATGAGGGAGATTTTCCTTTCCACTGTTGCCTTTCTGCTTGCTCAAGATGAGAGTTGTGCGATGGAGTTAAACAAAACAGTCTGTTCCTCAGATAGATAGTGTTAAAGTATTATTTTATATATGAATGTTTCTGTTCAGTACCCTGAGATGATTTCTGTTGTGACTTGGCGCTATATAAATAAACTGAATTGAATTGAATATTGCAATATTTATTAGCACTCATATAGAGAATTACTCTCAGCTACTACTGCATTAAATTTTAGCTCAATATTTGTAAAATACTTTGAGTTAGAATCATTTTTGTGCTGACTAATGTGGATTAGCTGTAGTGGCCATCTTGAATTGAATCAGCTCTAAAAGCTCAGTTGAAGATGTACATCCAGTAAATATTTTCTGAAAAATACATTAAAATCTGTTCAGTGGTTCATGAGATATTTTACCAACAGACAACCAGGGTTGACTCAAATAGGTAATGCTGAAGTTTTAAGCAAATATCTCACAGGGGGGCTAGCACTTGCAGTATATGTGGGCAATGTACGGCTTGAGGGCCAATAGTGGCCCTTGGGCAATCTGCATTTGGTCTACAATATATTTAATTGAAAATAAAGAAGTTGATGAAAACCTGCATTTTATCAATTAAAATGATGGAAGTCAAAATGAGCATCTTGGACAAATACTCAACCTTTGGTTTAAGATAAAAAGACAGGTTAAAACTTTTAGTAAATCGTTTTTCCAGATCTAGACTGAAATCTAAACAACTATGAAAAGCAAACACATAGGTTATTTATCTTTTTTTTATTTGCATATTAAAGCTAACAAATATATTGTCACAAGAGCCAGTTTACGTGATGTCTGATACTTTTTTTATTTTTTTATTTTTTATCAAGCACTCTACAAAGTAACTGTGCTACAACAAGAAACAGCCTTCCAGGTCGTCTGTCTTTTAAAACACATTTTCCAGTTCTCCATGCAGACTTTTGATTGATTTAAACACATGTATCGTGATTTGGACTTCTGGAAAAAAAAACATTGTTGCCCACCCCTGACGTAGAATATGTGTTGTGAAGAAGTCTTAGCTAAAACCACATAAAAATTTAGCACAATGCAATACCTCCTAAATGACCCAGAATGATATGTTCCTTTAAGAAACAGACTGAATATTCAAAATAAATTACTGAATTATTTAAAGAAAACAGTTTTGCTGAAACTTTTGCTGCACTATAACAGAATAAAAAATAATTTACTTTTTATACCAATTTCTTAAAATAAAAAGAGCCCTTTGCACTTTTTAAGTTTATTTTCACAATAAACATCTGCTTGCTTTTATATGAATAAAGTTTGCAGCATTTCTACAAATAATCGCTGCGAATAACATCTAACAACAATCTGACAAATAATACAAAACCTAATTTCATAAAGTATAACATGCACACGTATTAGATTCCACTGCAGGCTTTTAAAACACATAGCATGTTTTGAGCTGTCGAAGTATCAAATACTAGAGGAAAGGGGGGGGGGGGGCAAATATTTTAATATTTGCATTTTCTCATTGATTTTAAAGACTGCACCTAAAAAGTAAAAAGGCAGTTTCACAAACTGTTTGTTTTATTTATTCAAATAAGGTGTAATAATGACTTCTATCTTTCCCAATTTCCAGTTCTGCCCTTTTTTTAACTGAACTTTATTTTATTTTATAGTCCTTTATTTTACCAGGAAAAACTCAATGATATTAACAATATTTTTTTATAAGAGCGTCCTGGCCAAAACTGTCAACTAAAATCTGTTCCTTGAAATAGGGTACAGTACATCTTTACATGACCAGACAATATTTATTCATGTCAGATAAAACACTTAATAAGACAACATTAATAATACCAAGTAACATTTAAATAAACCATTTAATAGCTTCTTAAAATAGGGTGCATCTTTACATGACCAGAGAATATATATTCACAGCAGGTAAAATAATTACAACCTGATGTTTAATTCTCAAACTTTTTAAAATGCTCTTGAACATATTTAATTAAACAAAGATGACGTTGATTCCAGGTCGACGGGGCAGCAGACTGAAATGTGTGAATCTTAAGTGAATGAGAGCTCAGATGGGCTAAAATAACATGAGACTCAGCAAGTTGGTGTTTTTCAGGAGGCTTCACCCAGGGAACCCAATCAGTTCACACCATCACCTTTCCTGACTGCATCCACTGAACCTGCCCTTTTCTTTCTGCGGAACAGACCTAAGAGTCGTACTCTTATGATCTGCGTGCTCAAACCGTATATCACTGGATTCAAGAGAGGCGAGACGATGAAAAAGTACAAGGACACGAACAGCTTGGCGTGGTAGGCCATGTATCTGTTGTCAAATCGACCTCTTGCTATTTCAAAGAAGCACCCGATGGAGTAGTTAAATATCACTAACAGGTGCGGGGTGCACGTCCGCAGAGCTTTGGACTTGGTTTTGCTGAAAGACAGTATGCATATTTTCAAGATGTGAGCATATGAGTAAAAGATCATGATGAGCTGTGGAACTATATACAAAGCTACAGACAATAAGCCGATGACGTTAGCTATAAATGTGTCGATGCACGCCAGCTTTACGAGCAGGTAGTTCATGCAGTACAGGTTTTCTATGATCCTCCCGCAGAATGGCAGCTGAAAGGTGTAAATAAAGACCATGCCCAGAGCCAGCACAGGGTAAAGCCACATGAACACAATCAGTTTCACTATTCTCTGGGGCATAATGGTGTGATAGGTGAGGGGATAACAAATGGCCAGATACCTGTCATAGCTCATCACTGCCAGAATGGTGAATTCAGTGACGGCGTACGTGTGGATGACAAAGACCTGCGCCTGACAAAACGACACGGATATCTCATGTGTGCGAGACAGAATGTTGGTCAGCAGCGCCGGCATAACGCCGATGCTTCCCACCAGCTCGTTCACAGCCAGGTTGCACAAGAGCACGTACATGGGCTCGTGCAGGGCTTTTTCAAAATAAACCACTTCAATCAGCATCACATTCTCTGCTATGACTGTGAGGTACAAGAGGAGGAAAATGCAGAAATACAGTGGCTTCAGTTCCTCCAGCCTGTAGTATTCAGACAGATAAAATGACGATACGAGTGAGAAGTTCATGCTGTGTGACGTGAGTTTACTGGCATTTAACTGCACCGAGCAGGATCCTGACATCAGCCTTTATTTCCTCACCTCTGTAAAAGAAAAAAACAGGTCATGTGCTTTCACCTGTGCACCAATAATTTTACAGATGTGTGCAAAGGGTCAGAGCCTCCGAGGCACGCAAGTGAAAAACAAATAAAACTAAATGACGTTTTTATTGTACGAAAAAACGAGTGTGCATGAAAACAAATGTGCTCTTTGCTGGAAGCCCCTTATAAAATTGCATTTAGGCCTACTCAAATACTGTATTGCATTGAAAACATCTGTCGTTGATCAAAGTGCTGCACACAAAACAATAAGCAGTGAAAAAAACAATACTGATTAGTGATTATTAGTGTTGGGGAATTCTTGGACAAAGTTTATGGATGCTTTTATTACTATGGCTGAGAACATGACTCTCTTTAGGTCAAGTGGAGGAGTTCTAGTATCTCGGGGTTTTGTTCACGAGCGAGGGAAGAATGGAGTGTGAGACTGAATGACAGATTGGTGCAGCATCTGCAGTATTGCAGACTGTGTGCTGGTCCATTGTGGTGAAGAGGGAGCTGAGTTGTAAGGCAAAGCTCTCTGTTTACTGGTTGGTCTACATTCCTACCCTCACCTATAGTCACGAACTGTGGGTAGTGACTGGAAGAATGATATTGTGGATACAGGCGGTTGAAATGAATTTCCTCCACAGGATGGATGGACTCTCCTTTAGAGATAGGGTGAGAAGTTCAGTTATCAGGAGAGACTCGAAGTAAAACCACTGCTCCTCCACATCGAGAGGAGCCAGTTGAGGTGGTTTGGGCATGTCCGACAGGGAGGACACCCCATGCTGGACATGCTGGAGAGACTATATCTCTCGGTTGGACGGTAGGTGGTGGACAGAAGGTGCATATGAATAACAAGGTGCATATGAATAACAGGTGTGCAAAACCTCAGTACCTGATGTTAACTGAATAATCTTTATTCATAACAGGTCAAGAGATATTACCAAAGAAGAAGAATCTCTGATTGAAGGAATGTTGAACCGAAAACAACACCATCAAATAAAGACAGAGACAGAACTATGTCAATTCTAGGGGTGCAGGAGAAAATTGATTTTTTAAATAATCTAGATTCTTAGTCCTGGCGATTCAGAATCGATTCTAAAAGCCCCAAAATCGTTTCTTTTTTCTTTTTTACATTAAAACCCAAAAGATAAAGAAAATAAAACCATATCTCATAGTATATGAAAGAATACATAAAATGAAAGGTGGCAGAAAGAAGAAGAAATCTGACGTGAACCAGTGACCTCCAGGACCCAATAAGGATAAAGCGGGTAAAGATGATGGATAGATGGCTTTTGTTGAAAAGATTTACCAAACAAATCTTTTAAACAAAATCCATCCATACACATTTGAAACATGGATGAATGCAATATGATTTTGAAGTCTATTTTATTTTGAGTTAAATGTTTATGCAATACAGTAGGCTGAAATCTTTGTTTACGTTTGTATTTTGAATTATTTGTGATGGACTGGAGACATGTCCAGGGTGTCCCCTGCCTCTCGCACAGTGACTGCTGGATATAGGCACCAGTGACCTCCGGGACCCGATTAAAGCTGCTGCATTCTATTCATATACCCATCTGCTCACAATTCAGGCTGCTGTATTTATACTGTATTATTTGACATTATTAATGTTTGCTACAAGCATACATTAATGTTTTAAATAAATGTTTTATTTGTTTACATTATTGTTTAATCTTTTCACGATTTCAATTGAAAATTGATTCTGAATCGAAAATCAATCCTGGCCACGCCCTCCCCCCAACTGATTGTGACAGACAAGTTCCGCCCCATCCGGAAAGGGACGTGTCTGTAAATACTAACTTTAGTGACGTCACTTTGCCCAGGGAGACTCCTTCTGTTAAAGAAGTGGTATTCCCCAGTAGATTAGGTCCGCCCCCACCGAGGGTAGGACCGTGACCTGGTGTTGTTTGTGACGTACTGGATCGATTTTCAAACAATTGTACCACCTCTGTAGCCTGCGCATGTGCAATAAGCCTAATGGGACTACTGTGTGTGATGCAGCCATCATTCCCAATAATTTCATTATTGTTAGTACTGACACTGTCCTGTGGGGCTGAATGCACTGAAGTAGTGATGTCAGAGATTCTCTCCTCTGATCCGACAGGACAACTGTCATGCTGGTGGAGCAGAGGTCCACCCCCAGGAATGTTATTTGCTGGGATGGGGTCACAGAACTCTTTTTCCAATTTATGGTGAAGCCCAGATGTGACAAGTGTCTCACCAGGACAGCTGTTTGTGTCTGTGCTTCCTCTTTCGAACGACATAAAAGCAGGAGGTCATCTAAGTAAAAAATAATTATCATGCCTTTGATCTCAGTGGATGCAACGCCACCTCGATGCACTTTGAAAAGGTACGGGGGACGAGCGCGTACCCGAACGGAAGGCGTTTGTACTGGTAACAAACCCCTTGAAACGCAAACCTGAGGAACCTTTGGTGTTTGTTTATTATTGGGATGTGAAAATAAGCGTATTTTAGATTGATCGACACGAACCATTCCCCCCGCGTTACAAATTCGAGAGCAAGTTTTATCGTGAGCATATGGAAGGGACGCTCCATGATGTATTTGTTGAAAATTGACAAATCCGGAATCGACCTGAGTCCATCTGATTTCTTTGTGACCAGGAAGTATTTTGAATAAAAGCCAGCTTTCTCCTCTCCTGACGGGACTTGGGGCGATCACGTCTTTTAATAATAGCTCCTTCAGTTCCGACTGAAGGGCTATTCCTTGCTCTGGGGATGTAAGCTTTGTTTCTAACACCCCGTTGAATTTTGGTGGCGCTCTTGAAAACTGTAGAGTGTAACCCCTGCAGATCACTCACTTTAACCATTTGTGCAACGAGCAGACTTCCAGCCACGCATCGCTGTGTGTTGTCAGAGGAGCAACCTGAGTGCTTTGACTAGCAGGCAAAAATGGCGAGCCTCTACCGCCGCTAAGTGGATATTCTCTGCAATGACCCATGAGAGGCTGGTTTTGAAAGGGCTGTTGATCAGCCATTACATCATGGTTCTTACCTGTGCTTGTTTCAGCTTGGTTAGCAGGAGGACAAAATGAAAAAGCCTTGCTTAGAGCAGGTTCATGTGATTTAATTGTTTGTAAGAGAACAGATGGATCTCTGTAACGTTTAAATAGCTTACCGCTCTGTAGTCTCAGACACCTGTTAGAGTGCGCCCCCTCTGCCATGCGGGGAGGCGGGGCTGCAGGGTTCATGGAGAGTTTACTGTCAGCAGGTGCAACTGCATAATGGTTTTCTGTTTGTTTGTAGCAGCTCATTTTCGTCTTCTGATCACGTTTAAAAAGTTGTTTCGAGTCAACATCTTTATTTAAAGGAGATGTGTTTGTAAAAACAGGAAGAGGTGAATTCAGCGTGTGTGAATAAAACACTCTGTTTTTTGAGACAGTATTTTTATTTTCCTCACAAAAATCACTGCTCACATTACCTCACACACCTCTAGCACACCGTCATTTTTTAAAATATCTCTTCCTTGTTTCCTGAGTCTGGCTCGGCCGCAAGGATTGTTGTCACCCTCTGCCACGGGAGGTCCTGGCTCTTGGAATAGCGTGAGATGGGTGTCCTCTGGCTGCGGCTGGGGGAGCCGGCACAGTGAATGTTGCCCCGGGTGAAGACCGTCTCTGCTGCTGGCGGAAGGGTCGGCCCTGGTCCCGCCAACGGGTTGGTCCTCGGGCCGAGTAGTGTTCTGCCCACGGGGGAACGACATGTTATTTGCACCTGCTCCAGATCCTCGGATGAGGACTAGAGCTGGTTAAAGACAGTGTGGAAATGTGGGCCAAACAGTCCCTCAAGAGACACTGGACCTTCGAGGAGCTCCTTCCTCACCTCCTCTGGAATTGCCGGAGACAGTTTGAGCCACATCTGTCTCTGGAGGAGTGTGGCCCACGAAGAGATGCACGCAGAACACGTAGCGAGCGTTACGCACAGGTTCGCTATGGCTGCTGCTTTGCTGATCCTCTCATCAGTAGACTCCTCTGAGATGCTGAGGGCCAGCAACGCAATGTTGTTAGATGCAGCAACCACCTGAGATGAGCACTGATGTATTTTGTCCCTTAGTTTGTCGGTTAGCTGGTCGTTAATGGTTGGCGGAGTGATACGCCTGCCGACGTGTTTGGCCGGTCTCACTCTGAACACCGCCGACAGGCTTGG
>JBBPBX010046104.1:13998-26727 GCA_038048925.1 Garcialebias charrua | reverse complement strand
TCAGCGATGCACCCCCGATCCCTGCAAGACGCATTGGACTTAGCAGTGGAGAGAGAGTGTTTGCTGGGAGTAGCAGCGGGAAACGACCTGAGAGGACAACCACCGGCATGCAGATCTGCGGAGGAGGCAGAGCTGAACCAGGAGAAACCTGCTTGGGTCTCGGAGCTGACAGAAATGATCCGAGCAGTGGCGCTACAGTTGACACGGGACTCCTCCGCACCCCCAGCTATTTGTTGGGGCTGTGGCCAACCGGGACACCTCCTGAGGCAGTGTCCTAAAACAGTCAGGACGCAGGGAAACGACACGGGGTCTGCGGGAGGGAGGAATCGCAGATCCCTACTGTAACCTCCACACCTCCATCACCAGCGGGCGGGGCCCAAAAGCCCAAACAGGGGGCCCTAGCCCAGAATTCCTTTGAAACAGACTCAGCCCCAGACCAAGCAACCAGGGTTGTGGTGGTTGGACGCACATGTGTTGGGGACTTTTGTTATGTCCCAGTCTCTGTGGAAGGGATCCCATGCACAGCCCTGATTGACACTGGCTCCACGGTAACGCTAGTGAGGCCTGATGTAGTACCAGACTGGACTCTGATCCAACCCACCACAGTGCAGCTGCGCACAGTCACAGGGGACATGTCACCTATGAAGGGGAGGGGGACAATGACTGTTAATGTGGGTGGCCGATCTATCACCCACCCTGTGTGGGTAGCAGATGTGCAGGACATGTGCATATTGGGGCTGGACTTTTTAAGGGCTGCGGGGTGCCAGTTGGATTTAGGTGTGGGGACATGGAGTTTTAAGGAGGGCCCTCTCATTCCACTGTTACCCACAGCTCCTGATCACGCTCTTATGGGTCCTGTGGCCTGCTACACGGAACCTCAGGTCGCAGCTGTCAAGCACACCTCCCCTCAGCCCAGCCAGATTGCTGCCACCATGGCCCCCGCACCTGCGAGTCCTATGCCCCCAGTGTGGGTGCCCCAGAAGAACCGAGACTATGTGTGGACTGAACAGTGCCAGGGAGCGTCTGGCCGTCTGCGGCAAACTCTGACTGAGTCCCCAGTCCTCGCTCCTGCAGACCCCTCCCTCCCTTTCATCCTCGAGATGGATGCTAATGGCGTGGGGGCCCGATCCCAGCAGAGTGACTCGGTAATCTGCAGAGGGTTGCAGGTGGTCGGCACAGACAGCTGGAGGCACCAACAGGAACAGGACCCCGATATCCAGCCTATGTTGCAGTGGGTGGAGAGACAACTGAAGCCACCGTGGGAGGAGGTTTCTGGGCTCTCGCGGGCAACTAAAAGGTTGTGGTCCAAGTTTGAGGCTCTGCGTCTGGAAGACGGGGTGCTACAGAGGTCATGGAAGGACCCCTCCACGGGTGAGGAGCGGTGGCAGACTGTAGTCCCAAAAGGCCTGAAAGACGTAGTCCTGCAGGGCGTGCATGGAGCGTCTGGGTCTGGACATTTTGGCGTTACAAAGACTCTACGCCGCCTCCGACAGGGGTTTTACTGGGGCCAGTACAGGAGGGATGTGGAGGACTTCTGCCGCCGTTGTGACTTCTGTACAGCACGGAAGGGGCCGACAGGTCGGTCTCACACCCGCCTACAACAGTTTGTTTTAGGAGCCCCGATGGAGCGAGTGGCCGTGGACATCATGGGCCCCCTACCACGCTCAGACAGGTTAGAGACAGCCCATGCAATTGCCCTGAGGCAACAGGAGCAAGCGGGCATGCGCCAGAAACTGAACTATGATGCAAGAGCGATGGGCCGACACTTTACTCCAGGAGAGCTGGTCTGGGTGCACAACCCTCGTAGGAAGAAGGGACGGTGCCCGAGACTGGTCAGTCAGTGGGTGGGTCCCTGCAGAGTGTTGGAGCGCCTGGGGGAGGTGGTCTACAGAGTGCAGATGCCCCAAAACAGGAGAAGAGTAGCTCTGCACAGGGACAGGTTGGCCCCCTATGCACCGCAGCCCCCAGAAGGCCAATGGTCGGGGTCTCGGGTGTGTCCGCCAACGTCCCCAGAAGTTTTATCACTGCTGTCGAACGAGGTCCCAGCCGCAGAGTCGGGAGCGCTCTGCTGGGAGCTCGCCCACGACAGACGAGGAGGGCTCCAAGACGGTTCGATGACTTTGTTTGTCCCCTCGTGGGCGAGGGACTCAGTAGTGGGGGGGTAGTGTAACGACCCTGTGTTTGGTTCTGCTTTGGGTCCAAGTATTTCTGTGTATTTGTTCAGTTGTACTGTGTTCTGTTGAGCTGTTGTGATTCTGTTGTCCCCCGCCCTCATGTGTTGGATTGGTCGTGGGGGCAGGAGAGGGGTAGGAGCAGGGAGGAGGGACCAGGAAAAAGAGAGACGAAGAAGAAGAGCCCGGGAGTGTGTTGTTGTTAGCAGGCAGCTAGCAGTGTGTTCGCTCGCGTGTGTACCGCGTTTTCTGTTAAGGCGTGAGCTGCAGCCTCGGTAATAGCAGCTCGTCCCTGTTTCTGAATAAACCCCGTTTGGCTGGACTCCGTCTGCAGTGTTGGCGTCATTACAATATGTTGATTCAAAATTTCACAGTGTCAACAAATCCCCTAAAAAGTTGGGACAAGTAGCAATAAGTGGCTGGAAAAAGGAAATTGAGCATATAACGAACAGCTGGAAGACCAATTAACACTAATTAGGTCAATTGACAACATGATTGGGTATAAAAAGAGCTTCTCAGAGTGTCAGTGTCTCTCAGAAGCCAAGATGGTAAGAGGATCACCAATTCCACCATTGTTGCGCAGAAAGATAGTGCAGCAATACCAGAATGGTGTTACCCAGCGTAAAATAGCAAAGACTTTTAAGTTATCATCATCAACCGTGCATAACATCATCAAAAGATTCAGAGAATCTGGAACAATCGCTGTGCGTAAGGGTCAAGGCCGTAAAACTCTACTGGATGCTCGTGATCTCCGGGCCCTTAAACGTCACTGCACCTCAAACAGGAATGCCACTGTCAAGGAAATAACAGAATGGGCTCAGGAATACTTCCAGAAAGCATTGTCAGTGAACACAATCCACTGTGCCATCCACCGTTGCCAGCTGAAACTCTACAGTGCAAAGAGGAAGCCATTTCTAAGCAAGCTCCACAAGCTCAGACGTTTGCACTGGGCCAGGGGTCATTTAAAATGGAGTGTGGCAAAATGGAAGACTGTTCTGTGTCAGATGAGTCACGATTTGAAGTTCTTTATGGAACACTGGGACGCCATGTCATCCGGACCAGAGAGGACAAGGATAGCCCAAGTTGTTATCAACGCTCCGTTCAGAAGCCTGCATCACTGATGGTATGGGGTTGCATGAGCGCTTGTGGCATGGGCAGCTTGCATGTCTGGAAAGGCACCATTAATGCAGAGAACTATGTTCAGGTTCTAGAACAACATATGCTCCCATCTAGACGTCATCTCTTTCAGGGAAGACCCTGCATTTTTCAACAAGATAATGCCAGACCACATTCTGCAGCAATCACAACATCATGGCTACGTAGGAGAAGGATCCGGGTACTGAAATGTCCAGCCTGCAGTCCAGATCTTTCACCTATAGACAGAGGCGGCTCCAGGGGGGAGCTAGGGGGTGCTATAGCTCCCCCTGGAAAAGTCACAGCACCCCCTATAGCACCCCCAAGAAAATATCAGATTATTTTCTTTTTCATCTGAGTTAATATTATTTAACATGTGGTTGTTGTGATGTTTTCCTTGCAAAACACAACTAATAAAAATTAAAAAATCAGTGATTATATCGAGTTAAAAAAACAAACTATCTGATCCACCAGCTGAAGCCCAGAAAGATGAGTGATGCTCTCAACACTGACCCAGTAAGGAGCAGAAACTGGTGACATGATGCCTCTGATTATGCCATTTTTAGCTAATGCAACTTGATAAATCATTTTCTGGCTTGCAGTGTTAATAAATGATTTTATCTGATCACTTTAAATAACTACTTTCAACCAAAATCCAAAATAAAAGTTTATTAAAATAGTCTAACTGTATCTGAATTCATGCGCGTATAAAACTGAAATAATTCCTGTTCAAAGAGTTAATTTTGCCTTAGACAAGAGAATTAAGTCTTGACTGGTTCATTATTATTATTATCACTGAAGTAGAATATATTGATAGTTGTTGTTGGTCAGTAAACTGACCAGTGGGTGCCAAACTTTAATGAATGAAAAATAAATAAAACAAAAGTAGTGGGGCTGAGATGGAAAAAGTGTCATCCTTCTTCCTCCATCTCACCCTTCGTCATGGCTACAAGCTTCTACCCCGAGGTTGTTAGACTCATGAACCCCTAGTCAGGAGTATCACAGTGAAAAACAAATCATTGCACATAACCATTTGGTTAAGTGCTGCTGATCTCATGCTGTTGATCTATTTCATGTTGCTGTGTTCACTCATCCTCATCTGCTAACACTGACTCATGTTCATGCTGCTGTTGTTTGGCACATTGTTTCGTACTAGTAGTGTAGTATTTTTACTAGTAGTATTTTTATTTCAGGTCTCGGATCTTTTCACCGATTTTCGTTACAATTTGTATTATTGTTGGATGTAACTGGGATCCTGTGTACATAGTTTCGTTCCACCTTATGTACCACATGTGATGTGAATGACAAACATTGACCTTGAGAACTGAAAGAACAAATGATCCTTCGTAGCACCCTCAGTAAAATGCTTAGCCCCCCCTTAGCACCTGCAGAAAAATATCTCTGGAGCCGCCACTGCCTAAAGAGAACATTTGGCGCATCATAAAGAGGAAGGTGCACACTTTTACACTTTTACTATTTTATGCTCATGTTTATTAAATGTTTTAGTGTTTAGTGTTTAGATGGTTACTGTTGCACCGAGGGACTGAGAGAAACGCAATTTCGGTCCTGTGTATTATGTCCTGTACATATTGCAGTTCTGACAATAAAGTTGACTTTGACTTTGACAAAGAAGGCCCAAGACGATTGAACAGTTAGAGGCCTGTATTAGACATGAATGGGAGAGCATTCCTATTTCTAAACTAAAGAAACTGGTCTCCTCTGTCCCCAGACGTCTGCTGAGTGTTGTAAGAAGGGGAGATGAACACATTGGTAAAAATGGACTTGTCCCAACTTTTTTGGGATTTGTTGACACCATGAAAGTTTGAAACAACATATTTTTTCCTTAAACTGATACATTCTCTCTTCAGTTTAAACTTAGATCTGTGATTAGTGTTCTATTCTGAATAAAATATTAGATGTTGGCACCTCCACATCATTGCATTCAGTTTTTATTCACGATTTGTTTAGTGTCCCAACTTTTTTGGAATCCGGTTGGCAGACTAACTGTCTGAGTTTTGTCCTCTGGGTATTTGTGACACTTATTGCACTGGGATTAAAAAGCAAAAAAGTGTATTTCTTTGCTAAATGTAGTGCCTAGATGAGAGCTGTTTCCCACTAGGAGATAAGTCGCTGGGAAAGTGCGATAAGAGACAGTGAACTTTAAAATAGGAGGATCCCTCAAAGGGACTTCTTTTTGGTTTCCTGACATCCCTTTAGACAGCAGAAACAGAAAAGGATGCAAGGATATATGAGAAAACACACAAAAAAAAGGATCAAAAGCCCGAAGAAAGACGCCAAAGTGAGCATCGAGGCAGAATTGGTGTTATAGATTTTTGTCTTTCACTGCTTATCCCCAAACTGATGGAGTCACTCAAGAAGTGCTGACTCAATGAACTGTATAAATGAAACACAAAGAAGAAACATTCAAAACTTCATGTAAAAATGGCAGCACATTTTGCTTTTTTTCCACAGTTAAGATCACATCACAGACTAATTAACCCAAACAGCTGTGCCTTTTTGGCTGCGTGATAAAAGATAAGACAAAATAAGTTCTATGTGTTGTCATCGTATGTTCCGATACAATGGCAACTCGTCCAGGTTTAATTTTCTATGAATAATCCACAAAAGAAGTCCGTCTAATGAAATGCAAATTATTCTCTCTCAAATAATCGTCAAGTTTTTCCTATGACTTTATTAAGAAAACACATTTTTGGTGTTAACGAGGCACACACTCTTGATTTATATTCACAGTGAAACTTGCAATTTGATGTACGGCATCTAAAATAGGTATGAATAATTTGTTGTACAGTTCCACTGCAGAGCCAGCTGTCTGTGTCAGAGGAGAGGCTACAAGTTGCAATTTGGTGCTTATTGATTTCATGTTGAAGCAATAATCTTGTTTTCTGTTTTCAGACCTTAAAACACCCGCTAAAAGACAAACAGATGACGAGAAGTGCTTTGGCTAACTCTGGTGAATTTTCTGTTTTGGGTTTTAATGTGCGGTGTCCTTTTTCAAATTACCATATTAACTAAATAAGAGGAAAACAAGAAAAAAAGAGGAAATGGCATAAAAAATCATGTTCTAATGTTAAAAAACATGTTCTAGCATGACACAGTGGCGCTATCTGTTAAAACCAAACTCAACTTACTGTAGCAGGCGAGTTTGTGAGAGGATTGTGTAAATGAAATCTGACTTTTTTCTATAAAAGTTCAAAACAAGCTAATAAAATAATCAACCTATCACAAAGAAGGTAATAAAAATGTTCATGGCTACATTATAGAAAAATAAAGACACTCTGCATATAAACATGCATGAACCTGAGGCGATCAAGCAGCCAGTAAGAAGGAAACGACAAAATAGAAACAGAAGAGATCAGATGACTAACATAAGAAACTGAAGCCTGGAGAGATCTCCGAGAGAAAAGTTAGGAGGTGGTGGTTTGACAGACAGCAGAAAATACAGAGGATTGAGCTGAAGAGAAGTAAAACAGGGTGTAGTTTGACTTAACGGGAACTGGTCTATAAAAAGACAGCTGCTCTCCACTTAATAATAATAATAATAATCATTTTATTTAAAGCGCGGGCGCCACTTAATATTTATGTTGCTGTATCTAATGTATCTAGAACGATCGCGTGAAACCAACGATTCCCATTTTCACCTCCTTTCATGGATGGAATTAATGAAGGTCACAATTTACACCCAGAAAGTATGGTAGGTCTGATTAGAACAGACTCAGGTGATCAGTCAAGGTTTTAATAAAGCTGTTCGTTGGACTAAAGTACCAGAGTAAAAACAAAGTGTGAACTAAAAAAAGAAAGAAGCTAACAGTAAAGTATGGAGGACGGAGGGTGAAAAAAATTAAATAAAAATTAAATCATTAAAGGTGAAGTCTGCAGTTTCTGTAGAACATCAGCACTTAGAAAAAATTTCAACAAGCAAAGCATTCTGATCCCTCCCCCTCAGAGCCATATATGGCTCTGCCCCCTTGTGGTCTGTTGAAATTCAAATTCAAGCTCTGTTTTTATTGGCTGATTCAAATTCAAGCTCGGTTTTTATTGGCTGGTTACAAACTTTGTTTTTATTGGCTGGAAAATGGCGGGTCACTTTTTCTTTTTAGAAATGCTTATTTACCACCTGGAGAAGCAAGGGGACAATATTTTTTTTTTGTTTTTTTCAGAGATTACCTCTCTAACATCAATCTAGTGACAGAGTGAAGAAATATGTTAAAAGTATATTGTTAGAAAAGTTACATATAGCAGCTTTAAATAATTTAATAAACAATTAAATTATTAGATACACTATTAAATACACAACTAAATTATCAAATACACAATGAAATTATTTATTTCATGATATAATTATTTACATCATGATTTATTCAATTACCGTATTTAATTTAGTCACATTCCACCCTCGTGTATCACCATGAAATTATGTTAACTGTCAGTCTCACTCATCAAACTCAGTGGGCGGGACTAACGCTGAGCATTGCTTCGGTCTGATGAAAAAAGGTTTCAACCAAACACACATACCGGTAAACACAATTACCGCTTCCTAAAGTTTTTTCGGAATATATTTTCTGGCCTATCAATGATCTGTGGTCTATTTGTCTTTGCTTGATGTGAGGAGCAGCCAATCAGGCGTCAGGGTTAGAGTTAGTCCCGCCCACTTAGTTTGACGAGTGAGGCTGACGGTTAACCTAATTCCATGGTGACACTGGAGGACGGAAGGTGACAACATTAAAAGAATAAATAAATAAATAATGTAAAATGTGCATTTCATTATTTAATGGTCTATTTAATCATTTAATTGTATATTTAATGATTTAATTATGTATTTAGTAATTAAAAGGTACATTTAATTATGTACCGTATGTATTATGTATTTATTTATTTCATTTTGTCACATTCCATCCTCCACAGTAGTAAAGAGATGATGCATTGAAAATGCGACCAGTGATTGATTAAAAAAAACTGACAGAAAGCGTAAAGGGAGCTAATAAAAGATGTGGGAAAAAAGGGGGAAGATAAGATGTCAAAGCAACCAAGAAAGACAGAACTGAAGAGACGAGCGATGCAAAAAAAATGAGGAACTGAAGCTGACTAAGAGGGACAAGCAGGTCTCCCAGAACAGGACAACAAAAGCTTGTTCTCAAAATTTAAAAGGCAAAATTATGCGACAAATCTGGCAAATAGATTCCTGATGAACATGCAAATGAAGGTTGCAGAATATGTACATGTAGTTATTATCTGAGTAACTGGAAATGTTTTGCATACATTTCCATTTTTGAGAAGGCAATAAAATATTTTTGGGGTAATCTCCGCTGAGTTAAAATGAAAGGTTGAAGTTTGCGTTACTGAAATGAGTTCTAGTTCACTGTGCTGCAGCTTTCTCACTCAAAGCTACAGTTTGAATCGTGGAATATTTAAAACTCAACTACAGTACATTTGTAGTTGCATTGCATATAGGTGAACATAAACAATGGTAGAAAATAAGGAAAACCTACTACTGCTACCATTACAAGCAAACTTTAACCAGTAAGGTAAGTCTCTGCAAAATGAACCAGTCAGTAAATAGTTGCCACACATAAAACATTTCAACTACCCAAATGGATAACCTGACATGAAAGGTTCACTTGTAACATTGAGAAAATTCAAAAACAAGAAACTAGAGAACTTGCATTTTCTGTGAAAATGTAAAGTGAGAGCTGAAAGTATGAAGAAGCTGAAAGTAAGGTGCTGAAAATCAGATAAACTGAATGGATGCTAGCCAAAAAGTATAGAAAATGGATAACTAAAATCAAGACTAGATCAAAAAGCAAGCTAAAAGTATGAAAAGGATAGCTAAAGTCAGTAGTAGCAAAACATGATGAAATGTGCACAAGGACTGACTTTTCCGGTATGTCTACAACTGGTTAACATTTGGAGGCACCTCGATTTAAGATGGTTGCCACAGCCAAGTCATCTTAAAGCGTATACAATTGGAAAAAAAATTCTGTCACTTTTACAAAGAGTTAAAATTTGGTGTGGTATTGGTTGGTAATGATCTCCAACATATATCTGAGGCACCAACAGGTGTGCCGAAATCTTTGTCTAAAGTTTTGCTATTAACAATTTTGAATCAGCCATTTCTGTCTGTGAAATCTTTCATGAACTACTGGATGGTTTTAAACAAAACTTTTATGAAGTAATTATTGAATGTATATTTACAAGAAATCAACGTTTGGAGCCAGCCCAATATAAGATGACTGCCACAGTCAGTCTGGGGGCAGCACGGTGGATCAGGTGGTAGAGCTCTTGCCTCAGTGAAAAGGTCACCGGATTGAATCCCATCCAGGAACCTTTCTGGGTGGAGGTTGCATGTTCTCTCAACGAATGCATGGGCTTCCTCTGGGTACTCCAGTTTCCTCCCACAGACCAAAAGCATGCATGTTGGGCTGATAGGGAAAATTTAGCGTTTAATAATAATAAAAATAAAATTATGATAATAATAAAAAAAGCATCTCACTCAAACTAACGCCAAAGGGTTTTATCACAGAATAAATCCCCCAAAATTCTAATATTGGATGATATTGTATGTTGTTTAAGTGATTTTCTTATTACCGTATTTTCCGCCGTACACGTCGCATCAGTCCAATTATGTCCAATAAAGTGGAAAAATCCATGAACTTGTCGCACCGCCGTATATGTCGCATCTATTATGCGTCACCGCTGACGCGTCGCGTAACACGTCAAGGCATCTTTATTTATAGAGCACAGTTAAAGGCACGGTCTGCAGTTTCTGTAAAGCCCTGAAACTTAGGAAATTTTCGAGCAGAAACCCTTCTCCCTCCTCCCCCTTGCACTCTGGCTGACCTGGAACTCCGCCTCCTTAGCTCCTCCTCCACAGCATGGCCAGTCTCGTGAACGCGCATGTATGTAAACAGTTGTAATGGCGTCGGGGCAGTCACCGGTAAGAGGATGGACTATTTCCTTCTCAAATCTTTGCGTATTTGTAATAAAGTATCGTAAATTATGTATAACCCTTTCAATAAGTTATGTGTAGCTTTTACTTTGCTGCAGTGTGACATTTTATCTGTGTTATGCATCTAGAGTTTGTCTATGGGCTCGGGCTCCGACGAGGAATTTACACCCAGAGGGACTTCTACGGTCCGAAGAAGAGGAAGCCGCTTGCGTGGTACCTCAGGCAGGTCACGTGGAAGACGAAGCAGAGGACGCCGTGGGCGCTCAACTACAGACGACTTCAGCAGAGAAGACATGGCTCGTGCTGACAATTTAAGATTGGAGAGGATTGCTTTTGAACGTGTAAGCTATCGGTTATATAAATATGTTTATAGCCTATATAAACGTACATATTTATAAAGAATATATATATGGATGTACTACAGTAGATATATATACACATATATATACACACACCCAGATATATAGCATATATATTTATATATATACACACACATGTACACGTTTCAGATCATATATGCTTTCACTCTTACTTTTTTTAGACATATTTTGCTGTTTATCTTTGTTTTATGAACTTTCTTTTACAATATGTGTTACTTGTAGGATTACATTCAAAGACTGGATCTTCAACAAACACGGCAAGTGTTGGATCGTTGTTTGGATCGTGATCCAAGTTTGATTTTTGATGTCCTCAGCCATTTCAGACCAGCTTCACCAGCATCCATCCCTCCTTTACCTGTACAACCGTCATGGTGCATCTGCCGTAGATGCAGAGAAATGCCGACCATGGTAGAGATGAAGTGCTGCAACCAACAGCCGCATGAGTGCATTTCGACCGTACCATACATGGAAGCATTCATTTTGAATGCAGGAGTTCTTCGTCTTGCCAGAAGAATCTGGAATGACCTTCGTGCTTTAATTGACCTTCAAGATCCTGGTGAGGACAACAGGCAATTCCGTCATGCAGCATACAGACAGTTCGTAGCGTGGCAGTGTGGCACTTTGGGTCCCGGACACCGTGTCGTCATCCCAAGCTGCTGTGTGTGGGTCATCAGAGATCGCTTTCCAGATCCTCACGGACAATACCGGGGATTTATTCCCAGAAGGGTCTAGTTAAAATGTTGTGTAGTTGCTGTGTTGTGTGTTGCTGTGTTGTGTTCTTTTCACTAGAATAGCAGTTATTCATTTAAAAAATATATTGTAGTTTGCTATTATTATTAATAAAGTTCTTCTAATTGTTTTTTTATATAATTAATTCTTTAGAACTAGAAGGCTCACTTTAGCATTGCACAAAGATGTGGGTGGGATAAGTGAAGCGTCACACTTGTCTCCACCCTCATCTGCCCCACTCTGGGCCCTTGAGCAAGGCCCTTAACCCACACCATCTGCTCCCCCGGGAACCCTAGATATCAGCTCTCTGCTCCACACAGAGGGCTGTGGTTGCTCGGTGGTCTGTGGTTGCGTCAGGAAGGGCATCTGGCGTAAAAACTGCCAAATCTTCGTGCGACCAGTTCGCTGTGGCGACCCCTAACGCAGGGTAAAAAGCCGAAAGAAGAAAAAAAAAATTGTAATATTAATTTATTGAATGGAATAAAGTCTATACCCTCAAATATGTCTTCCAGACATTCAATTCCTTTCATTCTCCAACCTGGGAAATTTAACATATTATTTTCTTGTTGAATGTCAGGATTGTTCCAGAGAGCGTATGTCTGCATGGGAGTAGTGAAGACTTTGTCATTTTCAGATACTCCCACCATGCTGTCAGAGATGAGCTAATACTGATACTTTTAAAGCAGACATGTTTTTTTATATTGATACTAATAAATGGTAAATCCGAAATCCTAATATTATTACATAAAGTTTGTTCTATATCTATCCAAGTTTCATCTAATGCATTCGGTTTTAACCAATTTGATATATATTGTAACCTGTTGGCTAAATAGTAGTACAGTAATAAAAGTTTGAAAGTTCTAATCCTCCGGTATCTTTAGATTTCTGTAATGTTTTTAAACTAATACGTGGAGTTTTATTTTTCCAAAGGAATTTAGATATAGAAGAGTCCTTTATTTTAACCTTTATTTTACCAGGAAAGAAATCCATTGATAATATTAATCTCTTTTACAAGGATGTCCTGGGCATCCTTGTCCACACCTTAGTTCCCCATCAGTCTCTGAACATTGTATTAGGCCTCTGATACTTGTTATCCTCCAAATTGTTGTCTTAAATGTGTATAGTGGTAATTCACACACAAGATTTGTGCTGTAAATTAGTGTCTATGTGTCATAAAAAAATTATTTGCTCCTTGTGAGTTCTAATTTTTTCATTTATTTTTTTATTCAACCTTTATTTAGGCAGGGTTAAGCCCAGCCTCGAGGACTCATTTGCAAGACCTGCTTACAAGACCTGTTTTCAACAAAGAATGATGACGACAGTGACAACAATAGACAATCATAAGAGAGGC
>JBBPBX010046104.1:0-10342 GCA_038048925.1 Garcialebias charrua | reverse complement strand
AGTTTGCATGTTCTCTCCATCCATGTTTTCTACAGGTACTCAGGTTTCCTCCCACAGACCAAAAACATGAATTTTAGGCTGATTGGTAACTCTAAATTGTCCCTAGGTGTGAGTGAGAGAATGAATGGGTGCTTGTCTCTATGCGTCTCTGTGATGGACATGTGACCTGTCCATAGGGCTTTAACAGACTACTCGAGTAATCGACACATCGATTACTTGGACCTCTGTCGAGTTTTTATTTTATTTCAAGTTGAGTATTCGTAGTGACGTCATCACGTCCCAGTTACAGAACAGAAAATGAATAAACTTCCTGTTTGGAGTGCGTTGCGAACCGGTGTTACACCATATTCTGTGACCACCGTATATTGTGACCATAGGGGCGGTGTTGCATGAACTGTTGCAGGTCACAGGATGTGATGTAACACCGGGTCCAATCGACCGAACCAGAACCAGTTTCCTCTGACCTTGTTTCACAAATAAAAGGCAAAAAAATATTAATCTCTAAACCTATAAAAATCAATTAACATATTAATCTCTAAAACTAAACCTAATGCGCAGCACCACAGGCGGTGGTGCGGGGTGGTCAACCGCCCCACTGTTTTTAGTTTCGTTTTTGATGTGCCGCACATTTTTTTCACTTTTGCAGCTTAATAATAATAACTAACGGTTTCCTGTGACTTATTTGCAGTATGATAAATGATAGGAGCCTAATATATGCTCCCAATGTTTTGTAGGTTTTTTTTGTAAATAATAAAAAAAAAAAAGTTTTTTTTTTTTGCGGTTTTAATTACCGCTAGTTAATTATTTTTTTGCATTTTGAGATACTCGAGTATTATTATGTTAATGTTGAATTTTAAAATTATGTACTTGTTCAACCCCTACCTGTCCAGGGTGTCCCCTGCCTCTGGCACAGTGTCTGCTGGATATGGGCACCTGTGACCCTCGTGACCCTAAAAGGAAGATGCAGGTAAAAGATAATGGATGGCTGGATGGATGGCTGGCTGGCTGGATTCTGGATGGCTGGCTGGATGGATCTTTCATGACTGAAACAAAAACTTACCCGTTATTAGGTGACTCTGATTTAAAACTCTCTGAGCATTTTCAAACAGTGTGCTGTGGTAACTCTATTAGCATTAAACTCTATTAGCATTATAACAGCATGTGCCCAATTGATTACATAATTGATTTTTTATTTTCCAATTTTCCTAAATCAAAACTTATGTGGCACCAAATGTTGAAGAGAAAAACGTACCCCAACCACACACACACATTCGCAATATAGACCATCTATAAAAGGATTGCCATACTTCATGGGGGTTTGGGAAGTCTAAACACACTATGGGTCCGGTCTCTTCCAGTGATGTCAAAGGAAATTCCAGAGCGCTGTGGGAACGGCCACAGTTTTACCAAATTCCATGGAAAAGGTCTCTGTGATTCAAACGAAGACAATGAGCCACAAAAATTTAGACACACTGTATATAAACAAATACTTTCTTTGGCTTTCTGGATAAAATCAATAAATCCAGCTTTTTAGCTTTGCTCCACAGAACCGGCCTCACTGACGTGAAATTACAAATGCAGAATGGATTAAAATATGTACTTTATGTAATTCCTATTGGAAGCTGTTTATACAATTAGTCACTCATAGAACAAGGGGAAAAAATGGCAAAATGTAGCAATCACTCCACTGCAATGACACACAAAGACGGCAAAGCACGTAACTTGAACAGACATCAAACATTTCACCCATCTGGATTGTTCCCCATAATCTGACTAAAGCTTCTTTTTTTTTGTTATTCCCATAAAACATATCTCCAATCAAGCTAAACAAAAAGCAGACTTGACTTGACAATTGAAAAAGAAAACTATGCATAAGATTTGTTGTTACCTGCGTTGATTATGCTGCCTGTTAAAAGCTTTAAGGAAACCACCAATGCATGTGTCAACCCTGTTTCTTGGAAGGACTCTGTGTTCTTCCTGGTTAAGTGAAGCGAGAAGATGAGCAAGCGGTAAAGGTGAAATGCTGCGTTGGAAAACTAGTTTTACTTGTGGAAAGTGAATGTGTTTGGAAACATGCTATTTTGACTCTTATCCAGTGGGTCATTTACCAGTAGTCTGATGGTTTTCTTAGTTTGAGATCCAAAGCCAGCCATAAAAAAAATCTTCTATTGTAATGTTAACAAATAGCTTACTGATGAAACAGTGAACTATATACACTTTTACACAAAAGCGTTTGTTTAGGGAATAGGACACTATACTGGTAAGTGCACAGGAGTGTTTTCTGAAAGTCTACCTGGATGGCCTCATGGCTTGACTTTTTGCAGATGAGGAGAAGCAGAAGCAATTCATTCACCCAAACTCACAGTGAGCAGACTGAGGTCATTGTGAGATAGGAGTTGTGGAAACACTGATGCTCTCTAACATGACTGGCCTTGGAAACAATCTCATAGGACCCCCCAAAAGCAGGACAGTAAAATCCTGCTGGGCGGTCTGACAGGAGGTCAGCCAACACAACGACCTGCTCTTTCCACAGGTTTTGTTTTCAGCAGAGGTGACATGATGGCAACATGTGGATTTCCCATAATCTTTCGTCAGGGGATGCATTTCATAACAGATTCTAATAAACAGGACAGCTGGCAGCCTTCCTTCCTATAAATATATAAAACACAAATGACCCATGATAGAAGGGCAAGAGGAGAGATTTCCAGAGTTTGGGCTCCTTCTTCAGTCGATCCAATTTTAGCCACTGCCTTTTAAAAAGCTAACATACTTTCTACATAATTGTGTTTTAAGTGTTTTTTGTTTTGTTTTGTTTTTTGTCATTTCAGACAGAAGCAATGAAAGATGCTCTGAAGGGTCTGAATCTGAACGTTGTGGAAATGATTGATGAAAATGCAACTCTGGATGGAGGAGATGTTCTGTTTACTGGTGAGTTTTATCATTCATTCAGCCTTTATTTACACAGGTTAGTCTCATTGAGTCACAATGACTCAGAGACCTGTTTTAAAGGGGACCACACATGCAAAATTCACTTTTTAATGTTTTTTTTTACTCAACTTTGGGTATGTACTTCATAAAAAAACAGTCCTAAGGCCAAAGAAATGCACCCAGTGGTTTATTTACTCTAAGTAGATTTATTTGTCTGTGATAAAAACGGTTCGTTTCTCACTTCCTGCGGTTTGTGACGTCACAAACCGCAGCCACAACCCACCCCAACATGAGTCCAGCCCCTCACCTAGCAACCCCTGGTTAGGCTCAACCCACTTCTGTATTAAACACATGACTGTTGTTTTTCATGATTTCATCTCATCTTTTGTTTATATGTTCTTAATTTCATGTGTACAGCACTTTGTTGCAGCTGTGTTTTTTTTAAATGGCTTTATAAATAAAGTATAATTGTTATTTTTATGTTTTAGTTCAATTTTTAGTGTATTTGCGATCGCTCCCAACGCGCAGCCGGCAAAAATTAAACGAGCAGACCCCCGGCGTAGGGACCGGCGGCAACGGGACCCTCTTCTGGCGGATGGAGCGGAGCTTCAACTGTACAGCCTCGTTGCAGCCTCCCAGCAGCCTCGCAGCAGCGAGGACCTTCTCCTTACGGATTAATTTACGGGAGACACTTGGTGAACTTTGTGTTGTCTTGACTGGAACAGCGATAACTCCCAAAATCGCCGCGTGCAACGAGCGGAGCTGGCGAACACCGGAAGAGGAACAAGCTAACATTAGCATCGGATTCGGGTGGTCTAATGCTAAAAGGAGCAGCAAATTGCGGCGCGCTCAGACGGGTTTCGGTAAGTTATCTTAAGCTAGCACTAACAGTAAGTCAAATGAGTAATAAAAAAAGAGCTAATTTTAAAACAACAACACATTACAGATACTGGCTGTGCAGAGGGCGTAAACAGATCGTTGAAGGGCGTGGACTTCAGAACTCAGTATCAGAAACCGGTCGTTCAAAACGAAAGTTAAAAATGGCAGAATTAAAAAGGGTATAATTGATTATCTAAGAATTATTTTGTGTATTAAAATGAATTAATATTGTCAAGATAGCACACAGACATAACATAAATTTTTAAAGACCTATATGTGGTCGCCTTTAAACAAAGACCACAAATGAAATACAGACCACAACAGATAGTCATATAAAAGCAAATAAAATGAAAATAAAAGAAGTGATATAAAACAAAACAAAAATAAGCTACTATTGAGCATGCATCAGGGTAAAAATAAGCTACATTATAAAACGATGTAAAAAAACAAACAACTAAAAACAGGAACATGTCTGCATTGATTTTTGCATTGAACTTAAACAGTTGTTTAAAATCCTTTAGAGAGGTCAAAGTCGACAAATTCAGATCTTTTTGCAAGGTATTCCAAGTTACAGGAGCAAAGTAAGAGAATGCCCTTTTGCCAAATTTGGTCCACACTGAGAGGAGACTGCAGGTAATTATGTCTTGAGAGTGCACACTATAGCTGCACTGACAAAGTGACATGTGGAAAGAGATAAATGAAGGTAACAGACCAAAGGAGTGATTTAAAGATGAAAATGTACCATTATAACCTCTGTAGTTTTTTTTTTTCATGATAACATACAGACTTACGTCTGCCGATGCGAACTAAAATGGAAAAATACAAAGTATAAGCAAAAGTAATTCTTTCTTAGAAAATGTATGATGAACTATGGATGTATCAAGGCTTAATTTGTTTCAATCAGTCATTCATCCATTTTTTTGTACCCATTTGAATAATTTCAGAGCTGGTTTCTGTCTCCAGTGGAAACTGGGTTAAGAGGATCATCCTGGACCAGTTGCCAGTCAATCACAGGGCCTAGAGACAGACAACCACGCATACACATGCTTATATTGACAATCATGAGTGAAAAGTCACCAATTAACCAATGCAACAGTACTGAGTGCCAATGTACAGCTATGTTCTAAATATTCCAGCCATCCAATATTTTTTACCAACTTCTTCTTTTTCGGGTCACAGGGTTCACTGGCGCCCATATCCAGCAGTCACTGTGCGAGAAACGGGGGGCACCCTGCACAGGTCAAAAATTCATCAGAGAGACAATTAGTGACAAACGAGACAACCATTCACTCTCTCGCTCACACGTAGGCACAATTTAGTTGCCAATCAGCCTAACATGCATGTTTTTGGTCTGTGGGAAGAAACCGGAGTATGTGTAAAAAACCCACGCATGCACGGAGAGAACATGCAAACTCTACCCAGAAAGTTCCCTGGCTGGGATTTGATCCAATGACCTTCTCGCTGAGGGGCAACAGCTCTACCAACTGTGCCACAATGCCGCCCTGTTCTAAATATTCTAAATATAAAAGTATAAAACCCAATTAGACCAATCTACCGTAATCAACAATGGAATATACTACTTATATTAGGGGAAATTTGAGACAAGACAAAGGGTTTCATGGAACAAAAGCAAGCAAATATCAAGTGAAACCTGAATTTAGGTTTGCTCAGATAATAACATTGATGAAATATAGGGTAGTTACATTGCCAAAATGTTATTATCACTTGTGCCGGGCATGGTGTTGTCCTTGTCCCACACACAATGTCTTAATCTTTTTTTTTTATTATTATTTTGTATTTAATTTTTTCAAGTAAAAAAAATCCCCTTAAAGTCTACTGAAAAGACTGTGACCAATGGAATTTGAATTTGGCGAACACGTGACCTTAGGTGATTCAGATGTGAGCATGTGCTTTTGTTTCCTTGGATTCTCCTTGAAGACATTCCTCGGGATGTCCTCGGTGACCTGGTGCCTCGTCATGCCCAGCAGGATTTCACCTGAACTTGCTGTATCCAAACTGTTGTTTATTCAAAGCAGCTTTATCCAAACTCACCACGACTGACACATTTCTCTGCCTACAGATTATGAAACCAAGAACTGCAGGAAAAAAATACAATATAATACAAACCTCATTGATCTTTGTTAGGTTCATTTAAAATGTGGGTCAGCAACTTCTTAGCTGCACAAGCCAGGAAATAAAAAGAAAGTACAGCACACTTAATTGAGTTTAAGACACAGGGGCTGAGCTGTCATTCTTTTCAGCTGGAAGGGGTTTCACATGGCAGAGCAAAAAACATTTCCTGCTGGCTGGGCCTCGGCTAATGGCTCATATTGAAAAAGTTCAGCAGCAACGTAAGGATCCTGTCCCTGCAGCTTTGTGTGCCGCTGCACTCAGGAATCTGTATTTGCTGTGGATCAGTGTAGTGGGGTATACATAAACAGACAGAGGCAGTGTTCTACCAGTAGTACCTGTTTAAAGCTTTTTTTTTTGGCTTCTCACTTTAAAGTTAAGACCATTCAGACTCCTCATATTGCAACGATAATTATCTTGTTTTTTTTTTTCAGGTCGAGAATTCTTTGTGGGCCTTTCTAAACGAACAAATCAGAGAGGAGCAGAAATTCTAGCTGATGCATTTAAGGTGAGTTAAAGTACTGTACTGTTGAAAGTTAAAGAAAAAGTGTCCAGATGTTTTTAAATGAGAGAAATATCCCAGTGCACATACATATACTTCAACCTATGTATTTCTTTGGCGACTTGTGTTTAGCATGTTTAGCAATCAAGAAGCGGTCACCAATTTCACATCACTTATTGATTTGTAAACTTTCTTTTGAAGCCCTGGCCTCACAAATCCCTTTCTATTTTCTCCATAATTTTAGTTATTTGTCTATCCATTTCTGTCTCGATCACTTCATCTTGTTGCAATCTGTCATCCAACAATCCAGCTCTGCTTTTCTTTTCTCTTTCCCTGCATTTAATTTAATTACCTTGCCATTTCATACAGTATCAAAATAAATTGCATTGAAAGTGTTGGTAGTGTGCATAAAAGACATACCGTACACATAAAAAAGGTTGTTCAAAGTGCAAGAAAACAATACCTTCTACATACTCCTTTAGCACCACTGGTGCTAAGAGTATTGACTGATGCCGTTGTAAAGAATCCTGGTGTTAATTAGTAGCCAGTGCCTTGAGCCAGGCCTCAGTTGGCTTTGTGGCATTTCTAATCAACTTTGTATGCAAAGCTCTACCTTCTGTGCTCACAGTGATTAATCAAATAACTAATGACAAAGATTTAACAGTCTGATGTAAGGGACTAAACCTCCTGTTAATTACTTCATAGATAATTTTCTCCAGTGCCTCTAATATTTCGATAAATTAACTTGTTTGCTCTTGGTTGAAACCAGCCACTAGGGAGCAGAAGCCAGTGTATCTCTTGTGCTGGTCCAAAGCCCAGGTAGATGGTTAGTGTTGTATCAAGAAGGGCATCTGACGCAAAACACTTGTGATAAAACTACAGTAATATGCAAGTTCATCAAAGTGACACCATACCAGATCGGTCGAGGCCCAGGTTAACTACAGTATGTTTCTGAATGGAACTGATAAAGATGAAATATTGAAAGTACGGTAGTCAAAAATTTTACAGATAAAAAAATCAAAAGATTGTATAGATATGGACATGTCATTTGCAAAAAACATCATGAGTTATGTGATTGAACCGTTCACTTACATTTGTAATTTATCGTTTACAACGGGTGTATTTCCAGATAGAATGAAGGTGGCTAAAGTGGTTCCATTTTTCAAAACCGGTGACAAATGTGTATTTAATAATTATAGACCGATATCCCTATTACCACAGTTCTCAAAAATCTTGGAGAAACTATTCAACATTAGATTAGACAAATTATTGAAAAACACAACATTCTAACGAATAATCAATATGGTTTTAGAGCCGGTCATTCTACATCAATGGCACTTATGGATTTTGTCAAACAAGTAACTACTGCTGTTGACCAAAAACAATATTGTGTAAGTGTTTTTGTTGATTTAAAAAAAGCGTATGACACTGTTAATCATAGTATTCTTCTTAATAAATTACATAAATACGGAATAAGAGGATTTGCCCTACAATGGGTATGTAGTTACTTAGAAAATAGGAAACAATATGTACAGTTAGATGATGTGAAATCAGAGCACTGTACTGTTACATGTGGAGTTCCTCAGGGATCGATTCTCGGTCCAAAATTGTTCATTTTGTATGTTAACGACTTAGTTAAAGTGTCTGGGGTCACTAAATGCGTTCTTTTTGCTGATGACACAACTTTTTTTGTTCTGGAAATAATATTAATCAATTACTGATGAAGGAGTTTGTAAAAATCCAAAACTGGTTTAGACTTAACAAATTGTCATTAAATTTGGAAAAAACAAACTACCGTACATGATATTTAGTAAAATTAAATCAATTGATATTCCATTTCTAATCGAGGACTCAGTGATTTGCAGGGTCAATGAGGTCAAATTATTGGGTGTTGTTATTGATGATAATCTATCATGGAAAAAACATATAAATTTGGTTAAAACAAAAATTTCTAAATCAATTGCAGTATTTTATAGAGTTAGATATCTACTAAACAATAAAGCATTGTATCTCTTGTATAATTCAATAACTGTGCCACATTTGATTTATTGTGTTAGTGTATGGGGAAAAGCATGTAAAAGCAGCACAATGCCTATTTTTATTTTGCAGAAAAAATTGTAAGAGTTATAACAAGAAAAAATTACTGTCACCCATCTAGTGAATTGTTTTATCAAATGAAATTATTGAAATTCTATGATTTGGCGGATTATAACATTTTGCTACTTATGTATAGAGCTAATAATAGTATACTACTGTCAAATATCCAGATGTATTTTGTGAAAAGATCTAGCTGCTACAATCTCAAGGGAAAATATGTTTTTGTCAAACCGCCGTTTAGAACTACCGGTAGTTTGAAGGGAAGAACTACTGTAATACAGGGTGTAGGATTGTGGAATAACTTAATGTCAGTATTTAAGGAAGCCAAATCAATTCCTGTCTTTAAGAAACTTGTCAAAGTTGATTTGTTGAACAAATATAAATGAATGTATTTGAGTAATATATATAATTGATGGTTAAATTAGTTATTTACTTATTTTGTTATTATGGAACAATTAGTTTGTATTAGATAAATAAGGAGCAGATTTCACAAGATATTTTCTTCATCTGCTACCTTTCATTTTATATTTTTTTATTTTCATTTTATATACGTCATTTGTTGTATTTCATTCTTGTAAAATGAATAAACTTATTTTTTTTTAAATCATAAAAATAAAAAAAACTACAACCCCCATCGGTGCTGTTGACAAACTGGGTGTCGGCGGAAATTGTGCTACTGTTAGTCAAAGACCACGAGGAGACAGAGGGAGAGGAGGAAAGTCAAGGCTGATGGTGGCAACTCTGAATGTGGAGACAATGACAGGCAAAGGTAGAGAACTGGCTGACATGATGTAGAGAAGGAAGGTAGATGTTTTATGTGTCCAAAAAAACATATTGAAGGGCAGCAAGGCTCGCAGTATTGAGATGTTGAAATTCTCCTTATGAATAACACACGATTAAGACTAGGAATTAAATCATCAAAGGTACAGCACGGGTGAACAAGTGGGAGATAAAGTTAGAGAGGCCAGACTGAGATGGGTTGGACATGTCCATAGGAAGGACAGTGGGTATACTGGTAGCAGGATGTTAGAAATGTAGCTGCCAGGAAAATTATAAAAAGGAAGGCCAAAGTGGAGATATGTGGATGCCGTTAGAGACGACATGGAGGTAGTTGGAGTGAGGACAGAGGATGCAGAGGACAGAGTGAGGTGGAGGAGGATGACTTTCTGTGGTGACCCCTGAAGAGGGAAAAGCCAAAAGAAGAACAAGAAGAAGAAGTTTACTCTAGGTTGATGCACTGACAAACTAAGTGTGTCACTAGAAGAAAGTTTTAACTGAACACTGATAAGTTATACACATTTAAAATTTAAACCCATAAATAGGGCTTAAAAAATCCCATCATGAGCAGTCAATAATACCGTAAAATAAACTGGTATCTATTTTACTAATATATTCTTGAGTCAAGGTTGTAGGCTTCTGATTGGCAGCTAAAGCTTGAAGGTCTGAAATAAAAAAAGACAAATAATGCACAAATGACAGTAAATATGAGGAAAAAGTTGGAACTTGGGTAAAATAGGTGTAAGTAAGTGATGGGAATACTTTATTTTGTGTAAAGGAAGAAGCTGATAACAAGGTAACAATGGAATAAGATTTAAAAATTATTTAGTGGCCTTATGTTAAATAAAATCGTTATTTCACACAACTTAAGAAAATCAGAGTTTTTGTTTGAAAGGAACATTTTAATTTACTGATAATTATCTTATCTGGTGATTTTCAGGCAGTTAACACACTTTATACTTGGTGGATAACTGTTTTATATTGTTTGTCAATGGCATACTTTACATAACGGGGCACCAATAGTGAGTT
>JBBPBX010046103.1:1353-19267 GCA_038048925.1 Garcialebias charrua | reverse complement strand
TATATATATATATATATATATATATATATATATATATATATATATATATATATATACATATATATACAGGAAACCCTCGACCTACGTCACCCGCGACCTACGGCAACTCAGACTTACGATTTTATCATATTTAATAAAAATATGATAAAAAAAAATATATATATATTATTATTATTTTTTTTTTTTAATGTTATTAATTTCATGTGTATAGCACTTTGTTGCAGCTGTGGTTGTTTTAAATGGCTTTATAAATAAAGTATAATTATTAATATTTCATTTTTAATTACAATTTGATCGTATTTACGCAACTTCCGGTCGTTTCCGGTCGCCATTTTACTACTGTACAGTACTGCGGTCAATGGAGCTCTAGACGCTCCTGTCAGCTGGCTTTAGAGGACCGTGTGTCCGTTCAGGGTTGCCTCATACGGATAAATTTGCTGGAAACACTCGGTCAACTCTGTGGACGTCTCAGGTCCGGAGGAGCAGCCGCCGATCGCTCCAACAACACCGCCCGACATGCTAACGACAGCAGCTAACAGAGCAGCTAACACAGGCGAAGACACCGAGCCGACATGCCGCGGAGGGGCCATCTGCGGCCGGGAGCTCGCCGCAAATGTCCGCCTGGCAGTCGGGGGACACCGAGCTAACGCGGAGATACAAAGCCGACAGCCTTTTTGAATGAACTGACATGCTAACCAGTGCTGCTAATGGCGGGGCCTAACCGTAGCTAACGCCGAGCAGTTGTTTTGGATGGAGAAACATCGCGGAGAAACGTCTTTCAGTAAGTTTTTTTTTTTCTGGCTCCAAATATATGAAGTTAAGAAGCTAACAGTCATTCTTTTAAACAGTTTTGACCACGTGTGTGCGTGTGGAGCGTAAGGAAGCTGGGGGAGCTCGCACCCGAGCTGATGCTAAAACACGAAGGCAGGCTTTGACCAGCTCAAAGTAAGACATTATATTTTTTATTTATTGTACAGTACTGTATTCATTTACTGTACAGTTCTGTGCATTCTGTGATCTAAGATATTTGCTAGTCACTAATAGTGCAAAACAATACATCGAACCACAGCAGCACAATTGTCATTGGTTCGTTTTGGCTATACTGTATCTGCTGTGAGGCTTAATGGGATTAACCTGTCTAAATCAAGGTTGAATGAAAAATGTACATACATATATTTTATATAAATCATTATAAATTATATTTTTTATATTATATTCATGTACACAACGTTCTTGTACTATTAGTGCTTAGCATATTCATCAAGTCAGTGCTCGCATTAAGCATGTAAATTATAGCCAAAACGAACCAATGACAATTGTGCTGCTGTGGTTCGATGTATTGTTTTGCACTATTAGTGACTAGCAAATATCTTAGATCTTCTAGTGTACCGTTTGACGTTTGTTTAGCATATAGATTAGTGTATCTTAGATCCCTATTTACAATTTATTTTTACACTTTATATTTTTGCTACTGTTGGATGTAACTGGGACCTGTGTACACAATTTCGTTCCACCTTGTGTACCATATGTGATGCGAATGACAAAGAACATTGAATCCTTGAATATATGTTGTGCAATCAAATTAATAGTATTTGGCAAAGTTATCCTCAACTGCCTGATGTCACAAACTGTTTAAAACAGGTCAGTAATAAGAAGGAAAAATCTTACTGAGATTTCATTCCTAGTAAATAAGATATTTTAGGGTTAACTGCTGCCTTGGGAAATCTAATAAAGGCAGGTGTAGACTCGTAGTGAAAAATAAAGTATTTACAGAGTTTGATTTTTGTAATTATAAGGGAGATAATTGGCTGATGTTTTAAAGGATTTGGGCCAATATTTACTGACTAATCAGTGCAAGAGTGAGTAGACCATGATTTGCCTCTTGAGGAAGGTTTATATCTAAGAATAGAGCCATCTTTCTATATGCAACAAATATTTTAGTTGGGAAATCTAATAAAGGCAGGTGTAGGCTCGTAGTGAAAAATAAAGTATTTACAGAGTTTGATCTTTGTAATTATAAGGGAGATAATTGGCTGATGTTTTAAATGATTTGGGCCAATATTTACTGACTAAGCGGTGCAAGAGTGAGTAGACCATGATTGGCCTCTTGAGGAAGGTTTATATCTAAGAATAAAGCCATCTTTCTATATGCAACAAATGTTTTAGTGCACCTGCTTATTTGTTTCTTTGTTAATATAATATTTTCTTCTTCTTTTTCCAACTCTTGTCTCAACTTTAAAACAGTGAAGCTCTCGACCTTGACCTCTCTGAATGGATTTAGGAATCTGTTGGAATCCTGGCCAAAACCAATGCAGACATGTTTCTGTTTTTAGTTTTCTACATTTGCCTTATAATCTATCTGTTTTGCTACTTTGACATCTTTTTTAACTAGTTAAAAAAAATCTGTATGCCTCTATGATTGTCTATTGTTGATTTTAAAAGGAAAGTCTATTGTCGCTGTTGTCGTCATTCTTTGTTTGTAGCCAGGTCTTTAAAGCCTCGGATATAGTCGCGCTTTGGTCCGCAAGCTGGAGCGCGCATGCTGCACGCGCACTGTGCATGTGTTTATAGTGTGGCACGGCAGCGCATGGCAAAGTGCTGTTCTTTTACTGACCAGCAGGTGGCAGTACCCTCTAAAACCTGTGCATATGTTGCAAGAAAGGGTGTAGAAGAAGAAATCTACCGTAGAAGAAGAACTGTTTGAAATCACACAACAAAAACAAATGGCTTTCCGCTCGCTCGGGGAATTTAATACATTTGAATCACATAAAAAACATTCCTCCATGCGTCGCGACGCCGTTTCCACGACCACAGCGGCGCAGACAGCTGCAGGCTCTGGCGTGAAGGCTGTCGGTGAGGTCCCTACCCGACCTGTCAATCAATTCGGCGCGCGCGCTAGGCTTGCGGAGCTTCAAAATCTGGGAGGTGCACGACCACGCGCGAAACCAACGCGCTGGCCAAAGCGCGGGGGCGGGGACTTCGCGATTGCGTCACTTTGGCCGCGCACCCTATGCAACGCGTCAACTATATCCCAAACTTAAATGAGTCCTCCAGGCTCAATGGGATTAACCTGCCTAAATAAAGGTTGAATGAATGAAAAGTAGTCTTTCTTTTGCTTGATCAAAAACCTAATATTTGTCAAAAAGCTACCACAGATAAAGTAAAAGTTTTCAATGATAATTTTGGGGCGACCAAATTAGCTTGGGGGTGCCGCATTCTTGTAATCCTGAGGTTGCTGGTTCAAGGCCAGATTGCATAAGGAATTGAATTGGGTGTAAAACAATTTCCAACGGAAGCATGTGAGTTCTGTCACTGTGGCAACCCCTGCAGAAAAAAGAAGCAGTCAAAAATATAATGCTTAATAACAGTCCTGTCCCGCCATATTATATTTACATTGCAAACAAAAAAATATATAATAATTCTATGAAAAACACTGAATATCTTGAAACTTCAAGATCCCTTTAAAAACAATAAGAATGCCTGACTTCCTGGAAGATAAATTTAAGAACTGTAAGGTTCCACAAAACCTTTATTAAATTATTATCCAGTAGTCCCTCGCTACTTTGTGGTTCAATTTTTGCGGACTAGCTCTATCGTAGTTTGTGGACATAGAGTGCGTAATATTTTTTTTATTTTTTTTTATTGTACAGGACACATGATTGTCAACTTTAATATTACTCATGTGATTGTGAAAATGGATATAGTAATTTACAGTAAAAAGTTAAAATAAATGAATACTTCGGACAAGCACTGCCATTTTGTAGTAATCTCTCAGTAAGACTATACTGTATCCCCACTCATAATGACCACATTTCCTAGAAGGCAACAGAGTCTCGCCCTGAAGCCCCATTTCCATCCATGCATTATCTTTTACCCGCTTCTTCTATTTTGGGTCACGGGGGTCGCTGGTTTCCATGTCCAACAATAACTGTGCGAGGGACGGGGGTCACAAGTCCATCACAGGGCCACATAGAGACAAACAAAACAAACAAATATTCACTCTCTCATTCACACCTAGGGACAATTTAGAGTTACCAATTAGCATGCATGTTTTTGGTCTGTGGGAGGAAACCGGAGAACCCGGAGAAAACCCACGCATGCACGGACAGAACATGCAAACTCCACCCAGAAAGGACTCTGGACGGGGATTTGATTTGGGGACCTGCTCACTGAGAGGCAGCAGCTCTACCAGTTGTGCCACCGTGCTGCAGCCCCGTTTCCTTCTGCTGAAAAACCAGAGGTAAAGTTTTGATCTGATCGGTGCCCAGTGGATGCAGAGAAGCTGCACTGAACCCACCAACCCAGACCAGAACCAGAGCAGAACCAGACCTCCAGACCCATTGGTGAAACTTGAGAGCTGGTAGCCGGCTCACGCCCACATGGACTTCTAAGCAGGGACGTGCGGTGAAGGTCCAGAGCAGTTCCCTTTATCAGTCAGGTCACTCGGTGCAACACTATTGCTATGGGAATTGTGCCCCCGCGCGATTACCTGAAGGATTACATTCACACATTTACGGCAGTGGGCGTCAGCGTTCACCCCAGAGGCCCTCTGGGTACTTAAGACGCGAGCGCCCATCCAAACGGTCTCTTTTTGCCCTTCACCTCGCTTAAACCTGAACTTCGTGGGACTTCTCTGTAGACACATCGCTCGTTAGAGGTGAGCTCGCTCCCTACACTGAGTGTACAGAGAAATTTCCTACGTATCGCTGGGCTGGCGAAAGCTAGTCCAGCACATTTTTCCTTAACCTCAAAGTTTTCTTCTCTTTTCTCTCAGCAGCTGCTTCGCTCGACGGCACTAACTGTGTCACATCGCTACCCTGCTAAAGAGTAGCAGGCTAGCCAGCGAAAGCGATGTGACGGAGGAGACAACTCGGACAAGGATTTTAAGACAACTAGCTTGTTTCTTCTCAGCCATGGCTCCCGAGAAGGGAAAGTGAAAACCAAGATTTACAAAAAAAGCTGGCAGGACGGCGAGTCCCAGCTCGCGCGCTTGCCCCAGTGGCTGATGATATTGCCTTTCGGCGACGGACACCCACGAGGCCTGTCCTGTCTACCTGGGGATGTTGCACGCAAAAACGGCGTTGGACGCCCCAGACTCCTGTCCACACTGCAGCCAGATGCTGGAGATGGTGAGGAGACACTGCGTAGACATCGTGGCCAAAGCCATGGGCGCCGCTGCAGCGCCAACAGACCCAGACCTCACAGAAGCTCCCACGCCGGAGCTCGAGAGCATGGATCTGTAAGACAGTGTACGGGTCGAATGGGGGGACAGCCCGGACATGGCGGCTCCAGTCGGGGACTCGACAGCCGAATTTGACACTCGAGACATGATGAACGCGGATGAGATTTCGCAAACAGCCTCAGGTGAAATTTCTGGTGATGAAGCCGACAACGAGAATGAGGGAGAGGAAGAGGACCTCTCACAGAACCCGGCGCCAGTGCTGCCAGAGACAGACACTTCAATCCTCGCACTGTTCGACTTGTGTCGCAGAGCGGCGGACGCGCTACAGATCCCGTGGCCGGAACCTCCACCTCGTCAACAGGTCACGAGGTTGGCAGGGAATTATTTTTATGCCAAGTAGCAGTCGACAACGAGGCACAGGATGCCCATCTTCCCGGATTTCCTCACGGAGCTTACTCGCACCTGGGCTGAACCTAGGGCTCCCATGCTGCTCCCGCTCTCCCAGTTCCTCGACGTGGCTGGAATGGAAGCAGCAGGAATGGCCAACGTGCCACAGATGGAGGACACGCTGGCGTCTCACCTGGCCCCCAGATTTTCTGGGACAAAACCAACTTTGCCAAGCAAAGCCTGTCGAGCTTCAGCTGCACAGCTCGAAAAGTGTTACAGAGCTCAGGGCCTCGCGGCACGTGCGATGAACGCCTCCGCCATGATGCAAGCGTACCTGGCAGAGAAGCTGCAGGAGCTCCAGGTGACAACAGACAAGCAGGCTGCGACTGAGGTGCTGGAGGAAGCCCGCAGGGCCACTGACTTTGTGCTCCGCATGATGGGGACGGCAGCCATTGCACAGGGGAGATGTATGGCTGAAGTGGTCATCGCCCAGCGTCATCTGTGGATGACCCTGACGGACCTTCCGGAAGGTCAGCGGGTCCCCTTTTTGCACCACTCGATCGAGCCGACGGGACTCTTCGGGAGAGCTCTGGACCGGATCCAGACCAGGCTGGAACAGAGGCGCAAACAGGCTGAAGCCCTCCGTGAGGGCATGCCAAGGAAAGCTTTTGCCCCCCCCAGGGAGACAAGCGGGAGCAGACCCATGCAGCCTCGACACCGCTCAGCCACACGTCGTCCCCCGCAGAAGAGGCAGCTTACAACGGGGACCACCGGTAGAGACGCCCAGCAGGTCCACCTCAGGTCGGTCAGTCCTGGAACAGGAACAGATTTGTCCCTCGCTAAGCTGTCTCACCGAGGACTTCCTCGATGAACCATGATGGGAGACAGAAGCGGACCTGACGAAGTGGGCCCTCTTTACAGTTTTGCTGGCTCGTCCGCCCAAGGGGTACGGGAGCCTAACTTTATCTGCCCGGACTTTATTTGTAAAAGACTACAAAAAGCTGGTGACATTAATGTATGCACAAAATATATATATAAATAAAGACAAAATGTTGTTGCACAAAACACAAAATAAAAGTACCAAAGAACAGTTTTATCCTGGTTCTTGACTCAAAAAAAAATGATGATGAACAACAACATAGCACCCCTTTGAAAACAATTGCTATGAAGGGAGAGGGTTGCCACCCGCCCCCCTCGCGGTGCACGGGGTGCCTTGTCAAAACAATGAAACCTAGCAGGGTGCCCCGGGACTGTCTGCAGCAGACAGACCTCGCGGCATCCGCAGGCAGGCATACCGGCTCACTTTTCAACCTTGCTTTCAACGGAGGCAGTCGCAACTCTTCCCTCTCCTGTCCTTCCCCCCCCCCCCCTGCTGCTGGCAGCTCCACAGCAAAGCGCCTCGAACGCAAATTAAGATGGATTGGAGGTTTGGGCATTCGATTCTACAAGAAGATTTCCACAGAAGAAGGCACAAGGGGAGCCTTTTCAACCTCACAGAGTGACGGAGGATACGCCATGGATTCCGCCATGGATTCCGTGGATGTCTGGGTGTGCTCTGTGGAGGTGAAGAATCTTGGAATCTTGGATTATATTGGTTATGATGGCAGCGCTTTCCTTTTTGGCATTTGTGGAGCACTGGTCTATCGCAAAAGAGGGAGACTTCAGCAGGACTTAATGCCTGGAGCACCCGACGTCTGGTCTGCGCTGTGACCTCGAGAAATCAGCTGTGTGCGAGCTTATTCGGGGGGTGAACAGATCAACCTTGGTTTTAGGACTCTGTTCGCTGTGGTCAACATCAGAATTCAGCTGTTTGAGAGCTTATCCAGAGGGTGAGCTGGTCACCCTTGGACTTAGGACTCGGGTCGCTGTGGTCAACATCTGAGGTCAGAGTTGGATCAGTGGGAAAAAAAAAAAGTCCCGAATTGGATCATATGAACAGAATGGCCCTTACAGACTGAAGGCTGCTGAAATTACAAAGTGTGCCTGATGTAAAAATATTTGTAATTCTTATCTGGCTCCCTTGGAAACAGCCTTGGAAAAGGCTGGATATCTAATCTCTCCTGAGACGTGGCTACTGTGGAAAAAAGCTGTTCTTGTCTTGTCTGCTCCCCCCCCCCGGAGAACTTTTCTATGAGCGTTATCGGAGGCATCCGGAATGTTTCATGGACAGATCCTCCCTGCCTCAGTTTCAACCTGCAACATGTAACTGTCATAAATGTGCTTATGATATGGTTTTTACTGGGTCATGCGGTGTCTTGCAGACAAAATGTGATTCATTTTTTTTTAATATCAACGCTGTAACCCCCATGGTTTCTTTCCCTGTTTTCCCACCTTTGACCTTCATCCTGAGACGGATGAGAGAGGCCGCGCTGAAGAACATGTCATGTGTTTTGATAAGGCAGCAGCTTTTCACACTCAAAACCCTCTCCTGGATGACTGTGAATACATAATCACGCTGTATCGATGAAAATTGGTGCAATGTTAATAAATGCTCTTGAATAAGGCCAGATGGGGGGAGTCACACACTCACCCCCCCGCGCCTCAGGAGCTCGGGGGGCCAAGAATACACAAACCCCCCAAGCTCATAGCACGTCCGCACGCCCAGAGGGCGTGTCGACTGAACACGGTGGCCATGACGACGGACTGTCATGGCCCCCCAACTGCATTTCAGCGAATGACCACACCGGCCCAAGGGGGCGCTGCAGCTGCCTGCAAGCCTGGGCCATGCACACATGCTGAAAGGGAGGACGAGAGTAATGCTGCAAAAATTGTAAATAGATGTCGTGACAACAAAAACAATGCACCCTGGCCGACCCGGATAATTTTTCCTTGTGCCCAAGAGAGTCTGGACCTTTTGAATCGGTCCCGGTCTATAGGTGCTGAGCAGAAAAATAAGAATTGTACAGCTCCAGGTGTTAAAACTGGGACAGGCTTTCCAACCTGTAAAACCAGCAGGCCGCACACGATCAGTGGACATGAAATGTATGACCAAGCTCAGCGCACTAGCTCAGCTGCACCTTTAAATAACGATCCCACATCGGGAGGTTTTCAGCTTCGTCATAAAACTGCAGAGAAACACTCTGATTACACCACAGATTACCGTATTTCTGGGCGTACGGGTCACCACCACTTTGGTCAGGGCGCGTCCTTAGGGGAAGTGTGTCTAATACAGCTCCTTGGAATTGAAGCCAGCTTCAGAGCAGTGACGGAACCGGAGGTTTGTGAACCAGATCCAGCCACGGTACGGCCTGGAATCCGAAGGTCTGTTCACATACAAACCTGCACGCTCTATGTCCCGTGCCTCTCACTAAACAAAGCAAACACAGACGCTCTGGCCCACAGCTGGCCAGCAGGGGCGCTGCGTTGTACCTCTTCCCCCGCACTCCCAATTCGGGTGACACGGGAGCACACAGGCAGGAGGGTCCCCTCCCTAATATTGTTGGCCCCCAGATGGCCACGGGGCCCATGGCCCTCGGAGGTGTGCTCAATGCTGATACATTGACAGCTGCTCCCCTTCAGGGGCCAGCTGACTTAACCACACGAGCACCTCTCGACTTACGTCCAGGACTATGGCAAAACATAGCTTGGTTGCTGAAAGGAACAAACTGATGGCCTCAAGCTTCCCCAGCAATTTGGTAAACACGATACAGGGAGCGAGAGCAACGTCAACACAGACTCTTTACGCTCGCAAATGGTGTGTTTTTGAAGCCTGGTGCATGGAAAGGAATATTGTCCCTTATTCCTGTGACCTGGTCAAGCTTCTTACCTTTCTACAGGACCTGCTAGAAAAAGGCCACTCATTTTCCACAATTAAGGTGTTTTATCAGCTATCTCGGCATGCCACAAAGGATGGGTGGGAAAGACACCCGGTGCACACCCTCTCATGATACGGTTCATGAAGGACGTATTGAGGAAGAGACCCCCCAGCAGGACTTTTGCCTCTTTTCCACCGCTCGGCTCGGCTCGGGTTGGATCGGCTCAGGTCGGCTCAGTTCGGGTCGGGTCACATCTATGTTCTGTTTCCACAGCTTTTTTGTACCCCTTCTGTGGGCGGGGTCCAGAATCCTACTCGTCTTACCACATGGTGGCAGTAGTGTTCCTCAAGCTATTTACTACAGTACTAGCCACCACTAGAAGAAGAACACAATAAAGACTTTGTATCACATATTATCAATTCTATCAAAAACCACATAGCTGATATTTTTCAAAAAAATCTAGTGTGATCACAACATGTTCATATACGAAATGTATCCTGTTGGAGTTATTTGAAATAAAATTCAATGTTTTATAGACATAAATGTGTCAACCTACGTCCATTATTTTCTACTTTGTATCACATATTATCAATTCTATCAAAAACCACAAAGCTGATATTTTTCAAAAAAATCTAGTGTGATCACAACATGTTCATATACGAAATGTATCCTGTTGGAGTTATTTGAAATAAAATTCAATGTTTTATAGACATAAATGTGTCAACCTACGTCCATTATTTTCTACTTTGTATCACATATTATCAATTCTATCAAAAACCACATAGCTGATATTTTTCAAAAAAATCTAGTGTGATCACAACATGTTCATATACGAAATGTATCCTGTTGGAGTTATTTGAAATAAAATTCAATGTTTTATAGACATAAATGTGTCAACCTACGTCCATTATTTTCTACTTTGTATCACATATTATCAATTCTATCAAAAACCACAAAGCTGATATTTTTCAAAAAAATCTAGTGTGATCACAACATGTTCATATACGAAATGTATCCTGTTGGAGTTATTTGAAATAAAATTCAATGTTTTATAGACATAAATGTGTCAACCTACGTCCATTATTTTCTACTTTGTATCACATATTATCAATTCTATCAAAAACCACAAAGCTGATATTTTTCAAAAAAATCTAGTGTGATCACAACATGTTCATATACGAAATGTATCCTGTTGGAGTTATTTGAAATAAAATTCAATGTTTTATAGACATAAATGTGTCAACCTACGTCCATTATTTTCTACTTTGTATCACATATTATCAATTCTATCAAAAACCACAAAGCTGATATTTTTCAAAAAAATCTAGTGTGATCACAACATGTTCATATACGAAATGTATCCTGTTGGAGTTATTTGAAATAAAATTCGAATTTTTATAATTTATTTTCGTTGTGCAAACACAGGTTTTGGAAAAAGTCAAAGCGAAACTACTTTAAATGCAGCACATTTGACCATACGTGACAATATTAAAGCGTGGTTAAGCTCAGGAGCCCTCGTACTATTAAAGTCAGCTATGAAATATATTTTATATCTGTTCATTGAGCTACATTTAAAGACATAAAGCCGCCCGCGCGCCGCGTGTTGCTCGTGGCGAACCTATTTTTTTAAAATCCTGCAGTTTTGAGCAGTACGTGATTTTATTAAGGACACGTTCAGCTGAAGACCCATCTTTGCTATAAATTTAAAAAATAATAATTGTTTTTACCGTGTTTATCATGTAAAAGTCCTGCAGTGATCGCGTCCCTCGCTTCCGTAAAAACAGCTCTCGTCTCCTCCTTCCTACTTCCGGAGCGGGTGAGCTCGCTTCAGTACCCCTCTGAAACCAGCCCGAAAATCTCAGGAAATCTCGCGCGGCTCCGCTCGGAATATCCGGTGGGAAAGGATGAAAGGGGGTCTCTGCGACGCACATATGACGTAACATCCGACCCGAGCCGACCGGTGGAAAAGGGGCATTTGACGCCTGACTGGGACCTCCAATTAGTCCTGAATGCTCTTTGTGAGCCTCCATTCGAACCTCTAAGCGACATTAAGATAGATTTGCTATCTTATAAAACTGCTCTACTCCTGGCTCTTTGCTCAGCTAAACATGTAGGTGACCTCCACACTTTGTCGGTGCACCCAATGTGTACAAACTTTGCCCCTAATGGGTCAAAGGTCACCCTACATCCTAACCCCGCATATGTCCCAAAGGTTCTAACTTTGAATCCCAGAAGTCTGGACTTTGAACTCTCTTCATTTCCTCCTGCTCCCGTCCTCACTGAGGAACAGAGGAGGCTGAGAGTACTTTGCCTTGTTAGGAATGTAAGTGCTTACATTGAAAGAACAGCTGATTGGAGGAAAACAAACCAGTTGTTTGTATGTTTTGCCAACCAGGCTGCTGGCAGGGCCCTGTCAAAGCAGCACCTCTCACACTGGGTGACTGAGGCCATTAAAAGGGCGTACGGTAGCAAAGGTCAACAGGTGCCCTCTGGGGTACATGCCCACTCCACTCGAGGCTTGGCCGTCTCGTGGTCACTGTTCAAGGGCGTACCAGTTGCAGACATCTGTGCAGCTGCAAACTGGAGCTCAACGAACACGTTTGCAAAACATTACAGTTTGGACGTTACTGCATGTGACGTCACTCAGGCTGTTCTCTCTAACACACAGTAGAGAGCGGCCGAGAGATGCCTAATGTTTAAAGGCAGAAGTTCTCACAAGCATTCATTTTACTGAGCATTTCAAGGGAGTGAATGAATTACGTTCCCATAGCAATAATGTTGCACAGAGAGACCTGACTGATAAGGGAATTGAAAGTTATGCACCATAACTCATGTTCCCTGAAGTAAGGGAACGAGGTGCAGCACAGTTGGCCCTTTTCAATGCTGAAGCTCGGTGAAGTGCACTTGGAGACCGTTTGGATGGGCGCTTGCGTCTTAAGTACCCAGAGGGTGGGGCCTCTGGGGTGACACTGACGCCCACTGCCGTAAAGGCGTGAATGTATTCCTTCAGGTAATTGCGTGGGGGCGCAATTCCCATAGCGATAGTGTCACACCTCGTTCCCTTAACATGAGTTATGGTTCATAACTTTCAGTTTCCGTAGCCTATCAGGACATTTTTTATCCAGACTTGGACTCTAATCGACCACCTATGGTCCCATGCCGGCCAACCGAAGGTCTGCCTGACCCCCCACCCCAAATGTGCTTTGGTGCTCAAGAGCTGCACTGAACCGGACCAGAAATGGACCTTCAGAGTCAGCAGTAAACCCAAGAGCTCCTAGCCAGCCCATGCAGACCTACGAGCGGTGACACTTGTAAGTAAAAGTTATAGTATACATATAAGTATGACAAGAAAGTTCATGCTCAGTAATACATATAAGTATGTTGTTAAAATTAGTAGGTTTAAAAAAAATGAACAACATTGATTGTAGGCTTTTTCGCTGCACTGTAGAATTGAATAGAGTTGGACCAGAACCAAGAGATTTTACTTACTAGCTCATGTTGCTGTTCTGCAGAGCTAATAGTACATATAAGTAAAAGTTAGCTACATTCAAGTATATTGTTAAAACTAGTAGGTTTAAGAGTTTAGAACAATGATTGTTAGCTTCATCAGTGCAATGTACATCTTCAGAAATGGAACCAAGTTGGATTGGAACAGAGTCGGAGCGGAACCGAGAGCTGTTGCTGTTCTGCAGAACTAGTAAGTACAATTTAGTAGTTTTATAAACAGTACTGTATGTATGTTGTTAAAATGACATTGGTTTAAGAGTTTAGAACATTGCAAGAGGAATGGTTTCTAAAGTCTTAATATAAATACAATGCCCCTACTTCACAGATTTTCATTTACTACAGAAAGGGAGAGGGCGTTCGGAACCAAACCTCCGTAATAAACGAGGGGGCTACTGTATGTCTCTTACTGGTCAAGGTTATAATTTATTTAGATAAAATTATATTTAGCAATACATTTATATTTAATATTTTTTTTGTAACATTTGTCTTTTTTTCTCTTACAACATTGTTACTGGTATAACATGCCTTTCTAACAGATGCCTCTTTCTGTTTATCACCTCTGTTATTGCGGACGACACAACAGTGGTAGGTCTCATCAGCAACAACGATGAGACGGACTACAGGAACGAGGTGAGCCGCCTGGCCTTGTGGTGCGGACACAACAATCTCACTCTCAACGTGGAGAAGACAAAGGAGATTGTTGTGGACTTCAGGAAGAGGGATGCCCAACATGCCCCTCTGACCATCAACAGCACCGCAGTGGAGAGAGTAGACAGCACCAAGTTCCTGGGAGTGCACGTCTCAGAGGACCTGTCCTGGAGCAGGAACACTGCATCACTGGCCAAGAAGGCTCACCAGCGTCTCTACTTTCTCCGCAAGCTGAAAAGGGCTGGAGCTTCAACCCCCATCATGTGCACCTTCTACAGAGGTGCCATAGAAAGTGTCCTGACCAGCTGCATCACTGTGTGGTTTGGTGCATGTACTGCATCCTGCCGCAAGAGCCTCCAGCGCATCGTGAGAGCAGCTGAGAAGATCGTCGGCACCTCCTTCCCCTCACTGCAGGACTTACACAGCAACCGCCTCACTCGGAAAGCCCACTGCATGGCAGGTGATCCCACACACCCACTACACAGCTGCTTTAGACTGCTGCCATCAGGGAGGAGACTGAGGAGTCTCCAGGCTCGAACCAGCAGACTGAGAGACAGCTCTGTTCATCAGGCAGTCAGGATGCTAAACACTCTGCCTGCTCTGCCTCCCCTCCCATTTGAACTGCCTTAACACAAAAAACTTTCTCACACATTACCACACAACACAAAGATTTTAACACTGGACTCTGTGTCATCAAACGGGTTATTCACTAAACTCTCGGTCATGTGCTCATTCAGTTTGCACTACTTCTCATATTTGCACTAATGTTTGTATTACATCACTGCCTATAGTCATACTACTGTTTACATTCACTGTTTACATTTATTACTACTGTTTACATTTATTACTACTGTTTACATTTACACTACTTTTATATCTACACTACTGCTGATACATATACAGTATTCTCTGACCAGCCTTATTTAAGGATGCCCAATGTGCCTTACTGCATATGCCACTTTGCCTCTATACCAACATCAACTACCTCATACATATACTGTGTACATTAACTCATATGCTGCTTTGCCACTCTTTGCAAATGTCAATGCTAGAACCTTCAGTTTATTTTATAGATATACTTTTTATACTTTTTTATACTACTATGCAAAAACTCAGGACAGTATTACACTTTTATTATTTCATTTTATGCTTATGTTCATTAAATGTTTAGTGTTTTAGTGTTGGTGTAAATTTTCATACTTTTATACTACTATGCAAAAACTCAGGACAGTGTTACACTTTTACTATTTTATGCTTATGTTTATTAAATGTTCAGTGTTTTAGTGTTTAAATAGTTACTGTTGCACCGAGGGACTGAAAGAAAAGCAATTTCAATCCTGCATATGTCCTGTACATATTGCAGTTCTGACAATGAAGTTGACTTTGACTTTGATTTTGACTTATTCTTCATCTGGATAGTAGCTTGAATTGTGCTGAATCCAGTTCCAGGCTGGCAGTTTTCACTGATCACTACCCACACATTCTTCTTTTCAGATTCAGATTCAGATTCAGTTTATTATTGCCATTGTCAATTAACAGGATTCACAGACTAGGAATTTGCTTCGGCATAACGGTGCATAAAATATAGAAACATACAACATATTAATACATAAAAATATTTTTATTTGCTTGTTAGAGCTGTTTTATTAATACATGGTGTTTGGGCTTCTTCTTGGGCTCATCGTATTTGTCTGTCTGTAATCATCATTCCAACCATACATATGTCACGATTCACAGCCTCTAATCCCTTTCCTTGTTTGATAATCCATGATCAATCATTTCGCCCCTGTAGAGTTTCAATCCTGCTTCATAGTTTTGGCAGAAGTCTGCCTCTTTTATCTCTAGGCCTGTTGCCCCAGCTGATAAACTCATGATGTGTTTGACACAAGGACATAACCTTGGTGTCAGCTATAACTGTTTTTTCTCTTGTTTGCTAACTATTCATTCATTGTTTGCTGCTACCGTAGGACAATGTTTACAACCAGGTTCCCTTTTGTTCACATACTGTACATAGAGTACACCTACCATCAATCAATCAGTCTATACTTCTACTATACAGGAAAGAGTTTCCACAGACTGACAACTCACATCAATTCACCTTTCCCCTGATTCTATCCATTTATCAGTTCCTCTCCACATTCATTTGTTCATGCATGCCTTTGTCCTCTGCAAAAACCTAGGGGCTAAAATCAGAGTCAGAGTCAGAAATCTTTATTGTCATTTGCACCGCATGTGGTACATGTGATGAAAACGAGATTATGTACACAGGGTCCCAGTTACATCCAACAACAAATGCAAGAGAAAAATAGTAATAACATCTAGGATTAACTAAGAAAAACATCAACTAGTAATACACTAAGCCCTAATGTAATAGAAAAACATCATTATAAACAGCAGCACGAACACGAGTCTGTATGAGCAGATGGTCACAGATGAACACAGCAACAAGAAAACAGATCAGCATCAGCATGATGTGATATTTTGCAGTGTTTATTCTGTTGATTATTTATTCATGAGTCTAACAGCCTCAGGGTAGAAGCTGTTCCTCAGTCTAGTGGTTCTACATTTGATGCTCCTCAACCTCCGTCCTGAGGGGAGTGGGGCAAAGAGTGAGTGTGCTGGGTGAGTGAGGTCTTTCATGATGCAGGTGGCTCTTTTCCTGCATCTGGAGGTGTAAATGTCTGTGATGGTGGGGAGACTGACTCCAACAGACTTCTGTGCAGCCTTCACCACTCTCTGTAGAGCTTTCCTCTCTGCAACTGTGCAGCCTCCATGCCACACGTTGATGCTGGAGCACAGGATGCTCTCCACTGCACACCTGTAGAAGGAGGTGAGGACTGGGCTGCTCAGACCAGCTCGTCTCAGCCGTCTGAGGAAGTAGAGTCTCTGATGACCTTTCTTGATCAGGCTGGTGGTGTTGTTGCTCCAGCTGAGGTTATCATTCATGTGTACACCCAAGTATTTGTAGCTGGAGACCACTTCCACTGCAGATCCACTTATGTTCAGTGGGGTGTGGGTGTGTTTGTTCCTTCTGAAGTCCACAATCATCTCCTTTGTCTTCTTCACATTCATGTGAAGGTTATTCTCTTTGCACCAGCTCTCCAGGTGTTCCACCTCCTGTCTGTAGCTGGACTCATCATTAGCCGTGTTTCCATCAAGGTTTCTAGATGCGCATTTTGAAGCATTGCATCAGAAAAGCTGAATGGAAACGGCAAAATTCGAGTTAACTTCCTCTAATTCGCTCAAAAGTTGATACGCTCGCTTGAGGTGGTTTTTGGGGGTTCGAAACAGAGCTGATGCGCAAAACGACAGATGGAAACAGATTTGCCGACTCAGTTCTGCCGTAGCGAACATTTACGTCATGTGACTGATCAGCTGTTTCCGCTCCGGACAACATGTAACATCGCTAAAACTAGTTGGCATGACAGAATAAATACAACTTGCCCGATAGCAACACATACCTGAAATATTCTCTCCATTTTGACGAGATGTGTGGTCGGGTTCTGTTTTCAACCGCTACTTCCTGTTTACTGTAGACATGCGTAACGCTGACGTCTGACGTAATGACGCTGACGTCTGACGTAATGACGCTGTGCGTGGCTTGGTAGATGCGATTCAAGCCAGTTGATGGAAACACTTCTGATCCACATTAATTTGTATTTACTTTTTTGCGAGATTTCAAAAATTAGCTCAAAATTCAAAATGAAAATAGATGGAAACATGGTTACAGTTTGTGATGCATCCCACCACCACTGTATCATCTGCAAACTTAACAATATGACAGCCTGGATGTGTGGCTGTACAATCATTTTATGTACATAATAAAATGGGGCTGTTTCTTGATTTTATTCTCCTCACTCATCTTCCCTGATAAGTTTTCACTTCTTTCCAAAGGACTCAGGCAGTCACCTCCATTATGTTTTCTCCTTTTAGAAAATACACTTAACTGTTTTATACTTGCTACTATATTTCACTCCCATATTTAAACAAAATGTGTACCTTGACATTGAATATTGGACATTTTGTGATATAAACATGTATGATGACAATACATAACAAATTATTATTAGTAGTAGTAGTAGTGGTAATAGTGCTGGTGAAGATTCTCAGTCGTCCAGGACATGATAAAATCAAAAAAGGCGAAGTGAATTGAATTGAAGTGAATTGTGAATTGAATTAAAAAAGCCTCCTGGATAGGAGTCAAAACGTTTTCTGCAACAAATAAAGTCCAGTTAATCTTGTATTGAACGCCTTTTTTGATAGTGGTAATAGTATACCGTAATTAATGTTATTTTTATTTGTGTTACAGCACTTTAATCATTTTGACAGAAATTAGAGTGGATCAAACTTCTCCTGACTTGGGTGAACAGAAAATCAGACGTGTGTGTATGTGTGTGTGTGTGTGTGTGTGTGTGTTTGCGTGCATGTGAGTGTG